>CAAKHF010009152.1:136472-151949 GCA_901007745.1 Hippocampus kuda
CCGGCCCCCCCCCCCCCCCCCCCCCCCCCCAGCGAGGATCCCCGCCTTCCTGACGCCCTCTCTCCTCCTCCTCCTCCTCCTCCTCCTCTCATCTTCTTCCGAGACGCAGCATCAGCAGTGCGGACCATCATCGGACTCTTAAGATTTATCCACGGTCCGAAATGTTGTCTTTCTGGCGTTAACATTGATGCTAAAACAAAGGATAAAGAATTTGCCTGTTGAATGGGAAGCACTCCTCTTTTATTGTTTAAATGATAATGGCGCAGTGTTATAGTGGGGGGGAGTTGAAAAGACGCCATACAGTATGTAGGGCCAAATAAAAGTAGAGACATTTTAAAATTAGAACCTTTATTGTCATGGCACGGTGTGCAACGAAATTGGGATTCACTTGTTGCGGTGGTGAAGACCTTCCTCACTCTTTTGACTTTCACTGATCAATCCATCTGCACCCTCCTGTCCCTTTCATGTCATATCAAAGACAAGGTATGCACGGTTTTTTTTTTTAAAGTTACAAGAATTTGTGTTGCCTTTATGATCAATGCTATGTGAGATCATAAATGTTACAACTGATATTGTCAGTCACATTTTACACCGTCAGCTTGTTTTTGGACACCCTTTCCTGTTGCAGTCTCGTTTTGACCGGGATGATTTAATTCTGTTTTGTTCTACACGTTCGGCAATGGTAGTAAATATTTTCTTCTTTTGGGGAAGCCGCGATGGAAATTCCCCTGTCAGAAATGTATCTATATATTTTGGAATTGTTGTAAAAAGCTTTTAGATGATTCAGATTACCCGTGCATGTTATTTTTGGTGGTGATTTCAGTGACAGTGTAACAGCTGTTGATTTTCTTTTAACTTGTGTAATCCATCAGAGACAGCTTGAGCAGAGGGTCCGATTAGGCTGCTGCACGCACCGAGCCAGGTGGAGATCACACTAGTGCCCTGTTGACCTAAATAGTGTCAATAATGCACTTGTGGCTTGCCAAGAAGGCCAAAAACCAAACTCAAACATTTGCATCGACTTATTGCCGTGCATTGCAGAAGAGTGACAAAGTCTGGAAGTGCACACTTGCTGGTTTGTATCTTTTATGTTATAGTTTAAATCAAGCAGATTACATAAGATTTGCGCAAATCCTCACTGAACTCGCCGTCTGTTTGTTGATGTTCCCCTCCGTGCTTGTCAGTGTTCGGGGGATTAGGCGTCGTGATTTCCATATGTTGAGCCAGTAGGAAGCAATCAAATGCCACCAAGCAGAAGCGACTGCAAGAGGCTCTTCATCCTGGCAGCGGGCAGTTAGTTTCAACTCCGATGTTGCTGCAAGTGAACGACCTCACTCAGTTGCTACTGCCGCCGCAGGGAAGGAAATATACAGGTATGTGTATGATTATAAAGATTATGAAATGTTTTTTTTTTTAAAAGTTGCATTGGAGCTGAGTAATTAGTGTTCCATATGTGAGCAATGGATTTAATCTGTGACTTTTAAGTATCATTATGAAGGGGACCGATGCCCCTTTGAGCTTCTACATCCCCGTCGATGAGATGAGCGTTGTGAGCGCGTCGCCGAATGAACCTCAAGACCACCATCCTGAACTCAACTCCTTTTTCGCAGAGGAGGGTCAGCTGGAGACAGCCAAACTTGATCATGCGGAAAAATTCAGGCTGACCGACTCGTTCGAGTTAGCGTGGCTGAAAGAATTGTTGCTGCTGTGTTCGGACTACCAGACCGTCAGGAACATGGACAACCAACAAGGCATGAGAATGAAGACAAATGTTTCTAGTTTACCAAAACCCACCGGGAGACCGAAGATCATCATGGACGGCTTTGTTCATACTGACACCCCTTTGCTGAACCTCAAGCGGACACCCGCATCACCGCAGCAATCCCCAAAGTCGAGAAGGCGATCTCAACTCTGGATGACGAGCACGCCTGCAAACGAGGAGTTACTTGAAGAAGATGGTCAAATGGATTTTAAGCAGTCATGGAGAGCAAAGCTTTCCAACCGAGTCTCTTCACGTCCTTTGTCATGCAGAGAAGAAGAGATTGTCTCAGAGACAGACCTCTCTGAATATGACGACACCTGCTCCCTTTCCGATTTGGAAACAAAGACCGACGACACAAAAGGGAAAGCGCTCCAATCAAAGGTCGGCGCTCAAAGCGACGCAGTGGAAGCGTCTTCTCAGACGAGCGCTGCAGCGCGTGTCATGAAAAAGATTGAGGAGGTGGAAGGCATCCTCGGTCGGGTGAGTCGAACCAGTTCAAACTGGATCCAAAAAAATGAACGCGCAAGCGATGGGTCTCAATCGATGGAAGGCCGATGTCGGGATGACAAGACTTTGCATGGCCTCCAAACCCAGACCCGAGACAAGGAGGACACACGCGGCAGCGCTCAGCTCGTCGATGAGCTTCGTTCTTTGGGTCAAGCGTTGAGTGAGAGTCTTCAACGAGCCCTGAGGATGGAAGGGGAAAACAAAGAGTGGTTGTCGCCATGCGCCCTAAGAGAACATGAAATAGCGTCTAAAAAACGTCTTTTGGAATCAATCAAAAGACTTGCGAGAATGCCGTCATATCATCGGCACGTTTCTCCGATGCCTCACAACTCCGTGTCGAGCTGCTCGCCGACAAGTGCGGGAATTCCCGACGGGTCCTCCATATCTCCCGGCATCTCCGCTGCTCCCTTTCTCTCGCCTTCTTTCCCATCAAGCCGCAATCGCCGCGAAGAGGACATCTGTGACCAACACACACCATGGAAAAGATCAGTCAAGGACAGCTGGAGTGAAAAGGAGAGCTTCGATTGGACCAATCGCCGATGGAAGGAGGAGACGCAGATGCACAGAGGCTTCAGTCAATCAGACGGCGCTCAAGATGACCCGCTTTGCTCAGGTAAAAGCAGACGTGGCTCTGCAACGGTCGCGAGAAGTGATAACACTGTATGTATGCATTACGATCACATCAAACCACGTTTATTGTCATTGTTTCATTCCGGCCTGTATCTTGCTCGAGTGAGCAAGGATGAAGCCGGACGCGCATTCCCACTTGGTGTCATTTCATACGCCGCTGCACGATTATTACTCTTCCTGCTCACCTCCCGACTACAAACACACGAATAGGAGCTGGAGGGGTGCTGACCTTGACATAGTTTGAAAGGAGCGTGTCTGCGTCTGCTCTCACATGAACAGGAATGCTTGTGTAAAGCTTTTTTTTTTTTTTTTTTTTTTTTTTTTAAATCTGAGCACAAGGTGAATGTGAAGTTTTACTGTCATGGCCTCATGGTGGCAATATGGTGTTATCTGTGGCCCAAGATTTTCACTCTTTGACCGACGCTTACCTTAAGCCTTAGCTTTGCTTAGGTTGTATTTGTTTAAAAGCAGGTTTCCAGTCATTTAGCGTGCAAATGTTTTGGAAAAAAAAAAAGTAGCTCCTATCGGGTGCAAAAACTAAATTGGAGGTGACCCTTGTATTACGATAAAACCATGAGATAGCGAGGCAACCGTTGGTGATTCCACTTGTCTTCTCCAGATGAAACCCTGCAGGAACAGGAGGAGTTCTGGCAGGGGGAGATCGAGGAGTCCCTGTCGTTCCGCAGGTGGTTCTCTCATCCCTCTCGACCCAAGCTCATTGACTTCCTGCGCATCACCGCCCCTGAGGATGATATCAGTAGGACGCCCACCCCCGTGTTCGCAGATCTTAGGGTGAGTAGCGTAATGAGCTTGATCGTGGCTTGACCTGTCACTGTTAATTACAGGGCATCATTCATGCAGTGGGGGATAGGGGGGAATCATGTGATCCTGTTCAAGATCAAAGATTTGAAGATCAAAAGAATTTAATGGACCTTTTGAGCTCCGCTTCAATTCTAGGCTAGGCGGAATGAACAACGTCGATCATAATGTTGAGAGAATTTGATTTTTCGTCACATGGTTTAATGGGTTGTATAAATGCTATGGCCCTGAACCTTTCTCGTTTTAAGAAGGCCTTCAGATAACACTTAATAGCTCTGTTCAGGCAAAAGATGAAAGTCCTCGTTAAAACGGAATCACCATCACAGCGGACAACAAGTTTTACTCGTAATGGCTGCTCTCGCACGGGGGCGCCAGCGCCTCAAAGCCGTTGACATGGAGACAAGAAACGGCCTCGAATGACAACAAAGAAAGTGTTTTGTGTTCCTTGGGGGTTACATAACTGCGGCAATATAGTCCTCAACCGTTTTCTTCAACAGTGTAGCAAAATTCTAATGCTATTCCATGGGATTATCTGCATTCATGCCTCTTACATAAACATACTTGCTTGGCGGCCACAATGTCCCACTGTGGGGCTTTATTCATGCGCCAGCGATTAAAGAAAGCAATTTAAGACGATAACAACATCTCCGGCTCCGAGATCCCAATCACAGATAACTACGCGGCGTGCGTATGCTCTGACAATGTTGATAAAAAGTGTTCCATCTCTCACCTGCTGGCTGTAATGTCAAAATATGAGCAAACAAGGGTGGGACCTGAGAAGTGACAATAAAGCAAACAGTTGGTGAGATAGTTGATGTGATGACCCCTTTTTTCAGAAATTTGTAAGGGAAAAAAATGTTATTTATTTGTTCATTATTTCATGCAGACTCGTTACAACGCATTCGAAACTTTCAAACGTGTGTTTGGTTCCCTGTGAGCAGATTAACCCTCTAGTGGGAGTGTTATGGCACTGAAAGGTCCAGATTAGCCCGCCCTTGGCGCACAGGAGCTCTGAGACCTCCTGGCCATTCTGACTTGGCAAAGCAAATGTTCAAACAAGGGATCCGCGGCACTCCTGTTTGGTTTCCTGCAGCTGTGGGTGTGGCTTCCCTCCATCTGTTCCGTGTGGCTTTCTTCGATTTAGGGCTCGCAAGTGCATCAGGTTGCCGTTTTAAACGCTGACGGCCACTGGGGTTTGACCACGCTGGCCTCCCATCTGCCTCCACTGGATGGAAGTTTACAATAGGCAAGAAGGAACCACGAGGAAGAACGTCAACATGCCACGCGAAGATTCACGACATGTAAACGTTCCCACCACTGAGTGGATTTGTTTGTCTGGCTGTCAAACCGATATTGACTGAAGATGGATCAACAGTCACCCGTCCTCACATTTTTCAGAACCGTCCCAGAAGAACACAATATGGAGGGGAATGACCTGATGGGAAAGCTGAAGAAAAAGGCGAATATGACGTTTAAAACAACTCCAATGGAGGACCGCAATAACTCTTTACCCTTTGTTGTGTATCTTGCTGGACGAGAAGAAGCGATGACCTACGACCTAGACGGCGAAACAGGAAATAACTCAGCAGAGGAGAAAAAAGCAGAGAAAAGTGATGACATCGAAAAAAGTGAACAAATTGCTGCCGTGGATGCTGAAAATATCTCCTCTGTGGTTGGACACCAGTTTGAAATAAATCAACCGGATGATGTTCACTGTGGCCTGAGCGGCTCGTCGGAAGGTCGTAGCCTGGCAGGAAGCTCACCGGTTGAAAGCCGGGCTAAGCCGACAAAATGTGAACTCTGTGTGAGAATCGGAAAATGTCCGAAGATATATTGTGAGTGTCACGCACGGATGTCCTACAAGCAGCACTTTGCAGAACATCCCAACCAGGACATGAGGAGGGGCCGTGACGATGTGCAAATTGCCGGTTCTCCCCTGGAATTCACCGATTTGAATGGTTTTGAAAGTGAGGAAGTTGCTTTGAATACCGTTCCCACATCCAAACGACTTTTGATTACCGTGACTCGGACAGAGCATGCTATTGAAGAGGAGGTACGGTTGAAAGGAGAGCCGACATTTGAGGAACGTGAGGCGCAAACCAATCAGTGCCCCTCAGACAGCACAAACAGTCATTCGCCACGTGCGGTCGTATCATCTGCAAACGATATCGCTTCAAGTGGATTCACCTTCTCCGGAGCAAACTTCTCCCAAGCTCCCCCCATGGACAAGCAGGTCCAGATCCCCGCCTTCTTTAGCGGTCTTAGGGTGCTGAGAAAGAACGTGGTCGGCCCTGGGAATGATGACACGGTGCTTCAAATCCAACCTTTGACTGAAGGAGGAAAGACGACAACCCTCCCTGAGAAGCCGGGAGAACCGAAGATCCAGGCAAGCTTCCTGGATCAGATCTCCCTCTTGCTGCACCCCAACAGAATGGCTGATGAGAGCGAGGAGAAGGTGGAGCTTCTTGCACTAGAACAAGCAGAAACCAAGAACGATAGGACTGAAAATGGTAGAGAACCGCAGATGGGAGACCTTAAAACCAAGGAGGACACCTCAGGATCATTCGTGTCCACAAAACCTCCTGTGTCAGGTGCAGAAGCAGCCTTTCATGCGTTCAAAGCTTTTTTTACACCGAAGCCGTTGAAGAAAGAGCCAGAGGGTGCAGCCAGAAAGCGGACCTGGACTGAAAAGGATTCACTGAAAGTATTTTTTGAAAGAACTTCCGTCAAGACCCCAGAGAAGAAATCTGCAACTACCGTATGAAGAACATTGACCTAAATACTTGACAAATATTAAACATTTAGTCCAAATGGGCCCTCGTCAATATCTGTATCGCAATCACAAACAGATTCTAAATCATCATTACTAGCTATCATTCAGGTTTCAAATACTGTCTAACAGACAAACCCATCTCCTTTTTGTTGTTCCATCTAGGCGCAATCAACCAGTCCAGTAGAAGGAGACGAACGAACTCCTGGACGTCTGCAAGCGGTCTGGCCTCCACCCAGAGAGGAGAAAGTCGGTCTCAAGTATACCGAAGCAGGTAAACAGCACACTGTTATGTCGTGCAAATATTTCATACATATACAAGAGAGAACTTCTCAAGTTAAAATAGAGCAAGGATTGCGGGGCGGGGGGGAAATAGCGCAGGGAACTTCAAAGGAGCGAGTCTGCCTGGTTTTTTCTTTTGCTTTCTGTGTTGAGGGGGTTTGCTCGACTTAATCAGACACCGGCCTCAATGTGGAATTTGAGAACAGCGAAAGAAGTGGAAGGAAGCGTCTTGTCCCTCTTGTGTGCCATAGGCGATGCAAATCGCATTCCACTTTTGCCACAGCATTTGTCTTTGAGGTTTCAGATGTTGTGGCATTTTTTTTTTTTTTACAGAGCTCTTCCCTTAAGGTCAACACAAATCCGCCCTACAAGACTCCAAAGCACACAAACCTTGTAGACCGTCAAGTCAGAGCGTGCTCATTAATGTGCTTTCCAACAAGACTTTTCATTATTACAATTTATTTATTTTATTTGTTTTTGTCAGCCTCCCCATAATGGCGCTTTACCCTACATAGTGATTCAAACACATCTACAGTATGCAATTTAGGGCAAAGTAGCAGCATTGTTCTTAATCGTTTCTGCTGCTCAACCACATGAATTTTTATGCATGGCTCTGCTGCCGCCAAGTGGTTGAAATTTGTCATGACAGCTTTAAGATCAATTCCTGTAGAAAAATGACCACCGGTATATGAAAAGGAAAAAAAAACCTCTTCTACGTCCTTTCGTGTCTGCTCGCTTTGATACTGTAATGTTCTTTAAAAATAAATAAATAAAAATAAAAAAAGCAGAAGGCAATGACCTCCACCGCTGTCTCTTTTTTTAGAGCACCAGGCAGCTCTGCTGCAGCTGAAGCGTGAATGCAAAGAGGAAGTGGAGAAGTTGCAGGTCAGTGTGAAGGGTAATATTGTGCTGTTGTGTGTGAAGAAAGTAAATATGGTTCTGGATGAACCTGCTAGACAGCCCCCGGAGACAAATGAACTCCCACAACAGGTTTCATTCACCATCATGCTTGCTTGTCAGTTAAATACACTCAACTCGTTGCATGTACACTTAACAAATTATCAAGAGACGTCAGATCAATGACTTAATAGATTGTAAGGTTCTCATACACTTTCCCAAACCGTTTTTTGTTGCATTTTTCCCCCCTCATGTTTGTATTTAGGGACTTGGCTTAAGACTTGAAACGTTTGATCGCCGCGCAATGGTTATATATGGACCATATTCACCGTTTTCTCTCGGTGTTCAGGGAAGACTTTAACCGTCCATTCTTGCGAGTGTGAATAAATGCTTGTCCGTGTTGATTGTTTCAGGAGGACTTCAGCCAGGAGCTCTCGAAACTAAGGGCTGAAAACGAAGTCAACGTATCCCGTTTGAAGCTCAGTCTCGCTGAGCTGCAGGCCAAGATCTCCCAACTTGGCACCCTCAGACAGAGCGAGCTCAAAGACGTGGCCGTGTCCACACAAGACAACCAATCTCCGCGCAAAGCCTTCCGCACTGTCTGCATCCAAACCGACAGAGAGACCTTCATCAAGAGTGATGAGGACGGGAACAGGAGAGACTGCACCCAAACTCAGAAGCGGGTGACCCCCAAAAAACTAGACTTGGCTTCTATCAGCTTGAGCCTGGCAGGCCAGCAAGACGGGGGCCCGCCGTGTCAATCAGTGGGACACCACGCACCAAGCAATGCTATCGCTCCACCACCTCCGCCTCCACCTCTGCCACGTTCATCAACAATGACGACACACAAACAAACATCGAGAGCCCCCCCGCCGCCTCCTCCACCGCCACCTCCACCCACCCCATTTCATGCAGTGAATGCAGCTCCCCCACCACCTCCGTCCATGTCGCCTGTGACTTCATCGATGCCTCCACCTTTATCTGCGACTCCCAGAAAACCTGCCGTCCAGCCTTCGCGTCCCATGAAGCCTCTGTACTGGACCAGAATTCAGATTGAGGACAACAAGTATGTTTACAGCCATGCACTCTACTATTCTATAAAACAGTTTACAATTGTGTGAAATATTGATAATGAAACACTGGCTAGCCACATGGCGTCCATACGTCATGTGATGTGGATTTAAGAAATGACAAAGCAGCTCCGTCAGCTGAAAAGAGTTTCCAGATCTTCTTTTCAGCGGCTTTGTCGCCCCTCACCCAAACTGGACTGGGGCAGGCTCAAGCTCACCTGTGACCCATCATGTGTTCTTGCGGTTGGAGTTGCTTGCATCACGTTGATTGATTTTTCTAATCTTGTGCCAACGATGTAGCTAAATAGGACAACCAAAATATTAGAAACAGACCTCAATATAATGCGGTGCATACTGTGATCACGATCATGAACAGAGAAAAAAAAAGTGATGTATTGTATTCGGTCTGATGTTTGTCTCATTTGTTACCACTTCTGTCAGCTTCAATGACATGAAAAAGGAATCATTGAAAATGAGGAAAAACAAAGACATCTTAAAAAGACAAGCAAATGGATCTTTGCGGTTTTGACAAAACCGGTCATTAAAAATATATATAAATATTGTCTTTTGTCTCTTTCTCAGGAACAACACACTGTGGAATGTTTTGGAGGAACCGCAGATCACGAACGCAGTTGAGTTTGAGGATCTGTTTGCCAAAACCACCACGCGACTCAAGAGAAAACCGCTGGTGGAGAATTATGAGAAAAAGGCAAAAGCCAGAAAGGTAACGCACAGGACGAAATGCATTGAGTAAAAATATGATGTCATTATTAAGGCGCGACAATGTCGTTGGCCACATCTTTCTCACATCTTTTTTTTAATCCAAGAGTTTAATTAGAACCGTGCATGTGTGTGTTAGATCATTAAGCTGCTGGACGCTAAGCGCTCTCAGGCTGTGGGCATCTTCATATCAAGCCTCCACCTTGAGATGAAAGATATCCAACAAGGTCAGTCGGGTTGTTTGCCATTCACAGACCAAAATGTGTGTTTCCATGAAAAAAAAATGTGTATCGTTCTATTTCTTGTAGCTGTGCTGACTGTGGATAACTCCGTGGTGGACCTCGAGACTATCGAGGCGCTGTATGAAAATGTGCGTATTAAACAGCAGTATGAACGAGCAGCCGTGAATTCGAATGTCATTAAAATTGCACATGTCAATATGCCAGAGAGCTCAGCCAGAGGAGCTGGACAAAATCAAGACGCATTACAGCACATCCAAGGAAGAGGAGATTAAACACTTGGACAAACCCGAGCAGTCAGTACAAACACAACATAAGTGTGATTGATTGCGTGTGAACAGTGAACGGGCGACAACCGCCATTTATTCATAACCACCGTTCGCGGTTTACAAGATTGCTGGACGATCGTTTTCCATACTGAATATTTGTGTGATCCAGGTTCCTGTACGAGCTCTCGCAGATTCCGGACTTTGCAGGCCGAGCCCGCTGCCTCATTCTCAAGGCGGCCTTCAACGAGGGGATGGCGTCCGTTCAACACAAACTTCACACGATCGCCTCTGTGTGCGAGGTAGGAAGGAACGTGAGGCAGAAAAATGCACCATATTGTACAATGAAGTGCTCATTGTTGTTGCGACCTGAGCTGTGAACGTGCCTGGACTAAAAAGATGCCGCCCATGTGTTTTGACGTGTAGGCTCTGCTGGAAAAAGATGGCGTAAAGGAAATTCTGGGACTGGTCTTGGCTTTGGGCAACCACATGAACGGCGGCAACAGGATCAGAGGCCAGGCTGATGGCTTCGGTCTCGAAATACTTCCAAAACTCAAAGACGTCAAGAGCAGGGTACCAAAACGAATCAAAAGGCCAAGAATATTTGAAATAAATCATAAAAATGTGTTCATGACCATATGATGTAAGTAAACATCTGGACATGGGAAATATAATGGACTGTGATGAGTTACATCCACGAATGGAAAATTCATGCAGAAACTTTTTTTTTTTTCACCAAAACAAGAATGCTTCCTCCAATTTTTTTTTTCTTCTCTAGGACAATCGGATCAGCCTGGTGGACTACCTGGTCTCATATTACCTTCACAATGTTGACAAGGTAGTCACATGAAAAGACATAAACCCGCGTTTTCTGACAACTCAAGTCCAAACCTGACTCTGTGTGCTTGAATGTTCACGTTTATTTGCCAGAATGCCGGAACAGACAAAAGTGCGTTTCCACTTCCTGAACCACAGGACGTCTTCTTGGCATCGCAGCTCAATTTTGAGGACCTCATTGCAGAGCTAAAAAGGCTCGGCCGAGACCTAGCAGGTACTCTGTGGCGCTTCCCAAACACCAAATCCCCGCCTGGGAGCATTTTCGCGTCCAACATCCCCATATCAATCGAGCTCTTCATTCTGTCTTCCCATCCCCGGCCTGTGTAAATGTTTACACTTGGGACGAAATGCCTTCAACAGAGCCCGAGGTTGTCAAAGACCAAAAAAGACGTGTTATCTTGTATTATTTTCCCAATTTGGACCAATCCTTAGATCTGGTATATGTATGTTTGCACGCGGCGTGTGTCTGCATCCAGAGTCTTGCTGCAGATACTGGCCTGGCGCCTTTCAGATCCAGCTCGTAATCCTTGGGCCCATCAGATCTCCCGTCCTTTGTGCGCCTGTCCTGTCGCCAGTAAACGTAGACCGTAGCTTCCCACTTACGTAATCTCCAGACCTCTTGTATCCGACCCATCTCTGCACGGGCCTCCGCACGGGCCAGTAACCATCTCGGCTGTATCAGTCCGGGCCCCAGTGTGGCCCCGAGATGTGCGCCGCAGATTGTTTTGTTCAGCTCTCAACGCAGCTTTGTAGTATCGCTTCATCAACCCAAACCGCTGCGCAATCGCGGCTTCTCATTGTACTGCCCGTTTGAACCGCCACCATTGTTGCTCTTCACTCTCCCTCGGTTTGCTTTGAGGATTGATCTAAAAAGCTTGCAGACGAAGTTGACTCAGATCATCTTCTGGAATCCTTGTTTGAGTGCCACATATCAACACTTGGCACTTGACTGCAGGAAATCCAAAAGCAGGGCTTATAAGACTTACTCATTCATCGAGACGCATCATTTGTTTATCCCTCCATTTTCGACACAATTTGTTCTCATGAGTGTTGCAAATGCATTTGGGTGAGAGCTGGGATTCATCGGGCACATGTGCACAAACAACCATTCAAATACTTAGTGGAACGGAGTCCTCAGTTAACCCGATATGCATGTTTGTGGAATGTGGAGGAAAACCCATGCAAACTCGACAAAGGTCGGGGGGGCGGGGGGGTTGAATTACGCAGAACCTCAATAACTGTGAGGCAGACGTGCTAACCACTAAGCCTGACCGCCCTGGCTTGGCAGGAATCAATTTTGCTTTTGCTATTCTTCTGATGTAAAATGGCCTCTTCCTCATAGTTGATCTGAAGTCCAAGCAAATGGTTTACAATTGTTACGAAGTGGAGCAAGTTTTGCCTTAGATCATCCAGCGATCTGTAAACATTGTGTCCAACAATGTTTTGGGTAGGCTCAACTCATATTAGCCAGCATGTCTGCTTCAGGGACATAAACATCATAAACACTGTCTTAACTGCAGACAGTGTCCAGGCTAGAATGTTTTGTCAGTTATTTGAAATTCCAAGAGCATTTACGGATTTATTTGGAAAGGCCCGATGAAATTCCCAAAACGGTCTACCATTAATTCAAAACATTTTTTTTTTCCCTACCATCTCAACTCCTTCGCTGATTTACTACGACATGAAATTACTTTTAAGACGAAATCCGTTTCAGTCAGTACAAAGCAGTGCCAAGGCCGCAACACTGCAAGCATGCCATCTCGGTGAGGTCAAATGTTACTTGATGAGGCGAATGAAACCTAACGCAGTTGCAAACAAAAGGATTGTGACAAGTGACAGCTCCCTTCACGCGAGGCTCCGTAACCCTCTTCGGCGAGATATAAGCAAAGTTTTAAGACACAAAAGAAAAGAAAGCGTCACGGCACAAAGGAGACAAATGATCCCGGGCTCCACAGTTTACACAAATCCCCATTGAAAACAGTATTCTTTTGTAATCTTATCTGGGTGATGTTGATCAAGCGTCCGGGTCTCTATTATGACTGGCCCGTGCAGACTGGCTCCTCTGATGCACTGATTGGACGCAAGCGGAGAGAAGGAGCAGTTTGCAGTCGCCATCACAATGTGAATCAAAGTGAGATCTGAGGAGGAAGTCGGAGCCGATAAGCTCCTCGTACCCAGTTTGCAGTGAGTTTCCTCGACGCTCTTTGGCACCTTTCTGAGGCGACGCAATTGCTGAGCGTCTTTGTGGCGAAGTGTCTGTACTTTGGCCGTGAAATCTTCTGCCAACTGTACATTTTAAGACCTTCGCCTCCCCTGCCCTCTGAGAGTTGGCGGTGCTGTCACTCAATTGTTGTTTTAGGGTCTACACAGCTCTCAGGGGGAAGTCTGCATGGGTCAATCAACAATGGTGACATGTCATTAGTTCCCTCACAGTCTATATCCATTCTGTATTTCCAATATTATGCTTTGTTTTGTTTTTGTTTTTTGTTTTTTGCCTGGAAAAGAATGTGCCAAGGGTGTGCGGAAAGTCTGCTCGGACTCCCCTGAGGAACATCTGCAGCCGTTTAAAGACCGAATGGAGACGTTTCTCCTTAGTGGTGAGTGGTCAAGTTTTACATGACCAAACAACTATGAATCACGCGTAAGCGGAGATGTTTACAATATTTATCATCCCGGCGCCTGCTTCCTAAAAAAAAAAGCTGTCGCTTCATCATTCTAAGCCAATAAACTGTTGATCGTGTCAATTTATTCCCAGCGGGCAAAGAACATGTTGGAGCTTCCTATCAGTTAATGTCAGCCCAAAAAAGGTGAGTGAAAGAACATCTTTGGACGCTGAAATTAAAAGTATCAGAGTGGCGAATTGTTTTAGACATATTAATTCTTGTATGGCTGCCCAGTTTCCAGGACTTGTGTGTTTACTTTGGCCTGAAGCCCAAAGCGGGAGAAAAGGAGGTGATGTCCAGTCATTTCTTTATGCTGTGGTTTGAGTTTTGCACCGACTTCAAGGCCAGGTGGAAGCGGGAGAATCGGAACTTCACTAAAGAAAGGTATCATTCCCATTTGGTTCTCTTTATCATCATTTTTTTCCATTTTAACAAGAAAGAAGGCCATTTTATACATGCACAAAGCAAGGTCAATAATGCGGACAACGGCGTACTGTTTAATGGTTCAGGTAAAATATCATCCAACCACTGACTAGTATGCGTATGAAGCTAATATTGTACCTTTTCGAGACTTCACTTGTTATTGGAAATGTGTCGGGTCCAAAATGGAAATGTAATCGGAGAAAATAAAATTACTCCAGGTTAAAAGAGGCCCAGCAGTCAGTGAGGAGGATCACAGCGGAAAAGAAAGTGGAGACCAGAAAGATGATCCCGAACAGTCTGGTAAGTGTTTCCACTGAGCACCCGTATGCCTTAGAAAATGCCAACTAATCATTTCATATCGTATATAAAAGGAGGGATTTCTACAAACGCGTTTCTTCCACTGATACGGCGTTTTATTCCCAACAGAAAGAACGACTGCGGCATAAAGAAGCTAACATGAACTCAACTGAAGCTCCTCATTCAATAATAGACTGAATGTTTGTTTGTTTGTTTTTTGATTTGTACGTTAGCATATACGAGACTAACTTTACAATTTATTTGAATTCATGAACACTTCCCACTTTCATAACAGGCATGCAAGAATAAAGGTAAATATATGGTCATGTTTGAAAACTTGAATGACTGTTTGGATTGTTTTGAGTCCATAGTTGGAACTGATCAGGAAATAAAGATGAAAATGTCACTCCTCTTGTTTCAATAACGTTTCATTCCGGTTGCCCCCCCCCCCCCCCCCCCCCACCCCCGCTTGCAAACAGACGCCCAAAGTTTGAGTTATTTTTTTTTCTCTCCCAGTGACAAAAGAAGATCCACGTCAGGTCTTAATCCGTGTTGATTGTAGTGCACCTGCACTGCTTTACGCGCTGGACGCGTTTCTTCCTGGTATTGGGCGTTTGTCCGGGGCAGTAAAGAGTGTAGGTGACCGTGCTGAAGGCTTTGGGTACGCACGCCGAACAGGACTCGAACGCGCTCCCGTCCTGGTAAACGTGCCGCGGGATGTAGAAGGAGTTACACTGGCCATAGCAGAAGCGGTTGATGATGGTTCGGCTCAGGCATCCGTCTTCGCGGATAGTCTGCTTGAGCGGCTGGGTCTTGCACCAGTCCAAGCGCAGGTACCGACGCTCCGTGACGTGCAGCGCCTCCTGACTGGACTCCAAAACCTCCTCGGCGATGGCTGCGGGCGCCATCCCGCGGGTGATGAAGCCGCTGATTGGGGGCGGCAGGCACCGCTCCGGTTCGTTGGGGTTGGATTTGTTCGGGTGCGGGAAAGCGCCTTGGAAGGTGGTGGCGTGCGTACTCGTCCTCGGTGTGCTGAGCAGCAGGACAAGAACCGCGGAGAAGGTCAGCAAGCACCGCGGGCTTCTCATCGTGGAAGCTGAAAGGAAGGCATTTACGCACAGGTATTACGCACGCGCTGCGCACTTTTCAAATCCATCCATGACAATAAAGCTCTATTTGTGGATTATAGTTTACCTGTCGCTTTAGTTTTTCCGATTGAAATCGAGTCCGCGCGCGTTCGCTTTGAATGTTGTCCTGATCTTGTCCTTTGGGAAGGGGGGGGGGGGGGTTTTTTT
>CAAKHF010009153.1:0-18289 GCA_901007745.1 Hippocampus kuda
CCTAACCTGCCGTAACAACTCAAAACTGTCACATAAACTTCATGAATGCCACTGCGCAAACATAATACATGATGCAAATACTGATGCAATGTGGCGCAATTTGTTCTCTTTTGTCTATATTTACGACAAGGTTGTGGTGTTGCTTCACTTGCCATTTCTGGAATCCTTTAAATACAGCAGGCTGGTTAACAACACTCTTTGTTGGGTGCCAAATTTAGAAGACATTCATTTTCACTTTACAGGGACTTCAAAAGGCCAGATCGCCCAGCCCTATTCTGGCCTCAGAGTGGTGACCTGTACAGCCCATAAGAGATTTACAAAGGGGATTATTTATATTTCCATGTCTTCCTATGGAGGAAAATCTGAACAGATTGTGTTGGCCATCAGGGGTTCCACTGTACCCCAAAAGCATGAAGCAAGTTACATCCGCTATGCAGTGTCAAGTCGGGTTTGACACCACCAAAAAAAAAAAAAAGTCTTTGTTAAGTCTGTTCTACTTCCACATTCAAAGCTTTGTGCGCTACTACGCTCATAGCGGGCGGGCGGGGGCTTGGTGTTGGGGGTGGGGTGCGGGGGGTGTCACGCCTCCCTCCTCGCTTTGCACTGGCTGAGGGGGATCTCCGCTCTTATTGGCTGCACCGGCGCACACCGGGGGGGATTTGGGAGGTTCTCCTTTGTTTACATGCTGGCTGGGAAAACCCAATAACAACCGTTACCTTGGGCAACCAGACGATCCACAGTTATCCACATGAGAGCGCACGCACACTAACCAACACACAAAAGTGGCGATCAAAACAACTGTCTTTGTTCTCTCTGACTCAAGACACTAAATATGGCATCCGTAAAATAATTTGGACTTTGCAAGGCAGACAATTGTTGGACAATTTTATCACGCAGTCAACCGGCCCGCTGAAGTTGGCTTCGGGCGGTAACAGAAAGAAGTGTGTCTGTTCCTACTTGCGTTTAGAATTAGATCATATATCTTGATACTGTACTGGCTAACAAAGATCTTAATCCAATCCAATGCAGCCTCGACACTCAATCTCTCTATACTTCTACCTCTCGGTCTGGAAAGGAGCTTGGACGTTGTCATTCGTCCTCAGGGGCTGCTGCAAAGTGGCCTTGCGCAATTATGGATCCATATCATGATTGAAGCCTCACACTGGGCTGGCCCAATCAATTGAGTTCTTTGTGAAAGCCACTTCTCAATAGGTGTGTGTTTCAGTCTTATCTTATCTCATTTCTAAGTGAATCAACATACGGTGCCAAGCAAACAAAAAGAGCCGGCGTGACTAACTTTTACATATTGCACACGCACTGAAAAGTCAATACTTGAATTGTCATATTATAATCTAAAGCCGCAGGGCAAACGTAAACTGAGCCTTTGTCCTGTTATGTCAGACTTCTTTACTTTGCGCCCTAATAGTTCATTTATAAGGCAAAACAGATTTTACGGACAACAGCAACAGGCAAAAACAAAGGAAGATTTCAATAAATGGCTGGAGCACGATGCTAATCCAATTTGCTCTTAATCGCTTGTGACATTATAAAATATTCATTTTCTGCAAAGTAGGCCATGTCGAGCTTTGATTTGAGGATCATGACAGTATTTGATTAGAAATTTTCCTCAACATAATATCCAAGATAACCTAAGCAAAAATGCAGTTTTAAATGGTGATTTGTTAAAGGGGGGAAAATATTCAAAGCCCTCTTAACCTTTGTGAAAAAGGACTTATTTTACTTGAAATCATGAATTTACTATAGCAAATCGCACCTTTAGTTCATTTTCACCGACCACACCCAAGCCTGATTACCTCCAGACCTATTCAATCACGAAATCACCTTAATAGAACCTGTATGACAAAGTGAAGTCGGCCAAAAGACCTCAAAAAGCTGCAACAAAAGGCCATGATGCAAAAAAAAAAAAAAAAAAAGAACAGATGAGATATAAATGAATTGACACTCTTCAAAGGATAACAAATCATTCCTAAAGCTTTCGGACTGGAACAAATCATGGCCAGCGCCATTTCCCACAAATTGAGAGAGAGCATGGAACAAGAGTGGCCACCGTACAGAAATGACCCCAACAGCACAGCACCAAATCATCCAGGAGGCCAAAAACAAACCAAGAACAACATGTGAAGAACTGGTAGCCTCCCTAGCCTCAGTTAAGTTTAGTATCCATGACTCAACAGAGAGAAAGTGACAGAGCAAAAATTACATCCATGGCAAGTTCCCTTGTGAAAACAACTGCTGAAAAAAAAAAAAAAAAAAAGAATGTAAAGGGCCATCTTACTTTTGCAAAACACGTCTGAACAATTACCAAGACTTTTCCGAAAATGTTCTATGGACCGACGTGCCAAAAGTTGAACTTATTGGCAGGTATAATTTTTGTTCCATCTCGCGTAAATGTAACACAGCATTTCAGAAAAAGAACATCATACCAGCAGTCAAACATAATGGTGGCACTATGTGGTCTGGGGTTGTTTGCCACTTCAGGACCTGGATGTCACCCTGTGATTGATGGAATCATGAGTTCTGCTCTTTATCAGGCCATGTGACCGCAATCTTAAGTTTGGGTTCTGCAACAGAACAAAGACCCAACGAATATTTTTTCCCCCTCAATAAAATCTTTCACTTAAAAAAATTATTTTTTCTTTAATTAATATTGATCATTTATTTGATTATGGGAAACATTAAATGTGACAAACCTGCAAGAAAATTAGAAATCAGGAACAGGGCAAACACTTTTACACACCACTGTACATCACTAATCGATGCAATTCATTGCCTTATAGCTGGCATTGATGATGTATATCCAATCTATCAGTTATATTGGGAGATATGATGCATTTCTTCTCATAATATGAAATCTCATATACATACTCCATTTAAACTGACAGTATGCATATAAATAACCACTTGAGCAACAAACAAACAAACAAAAAAGATTAATTTGGAATTGTGTCACTTAAACCATGCAGTGCAAATCTAGCCTAAGGCTATGTTCACACAGCAACTCAATTCCAATTTCTTTGCTTGTATGTGACATGTATGATTTTTGAACAAAGTACAATTCAGATTATTTTTTTTTCAAATCCGTCCTGGGCCACTTTCGTATGTGGATATAAATCAGACATGATCTGATGCGTCAGCTGTATGAACACTCATCCTCACACATCCGACTCATCAAAAGCCAAATACACACTCTGAATGCTGGGGAGACTGCTTGCGAGACGTGACAATCATCCGTGAATCTGCAAAGTTACAGGAACAATGTTGATTTTGTATTGAACTTTGATTTAAGATCACTTGAAAAATGAGGCATTAAGTGGACATTTGTGGTGATAGCAGTGACTCTGCCACGCAGACACTTCATTCCTTACGCGCTGCAACGACATGACGTTATCTTCAGTCGATATCTCCTTGACATGTTGGGAAATGAGGAGATCGAAGAACATTGAGTCCCCAAAATATTTCTACCTCCTCTCTCGTCATTCCTATGTTGGTGTTCCGTTCACATTAGAAGTTGCATTTGTTTTTGCAGTGTGGAAGCGTACATAGAAAGGTTGGCTCAAACAAAAAATATGAATTGGGCATGGCGCCCTGCAGTGTGAATGTAGCCTAAGACATCGGGGAAATGGTTTAAATTGTGAAAAGACTGCATAAAATGTCTCCTTTAAGGTGAAGTCCTGAAGGGTCATTCTTGAAAGCAGCTCACGACGTCACTTTCAAAGAACTACAAGGCATTCTTTGAAATGCACCAACAACAAGGCCCGAGCACAAAACGCAACAATCTCTCAAGTAGTGTAAGTCTTGAGGATCAGCACATTCTGCTGACGCACACACGTTTCACCCACAGACAGACCGGCAGGACTGTTTTCAAGTAATATCATCAAATATACACACACACACACAAACATGCAGTTAACCCTCATGGACACACACCCAAATCCTTATCCAAATACCTAGCTTCTTCTAGGTCAAAACACACACTGCCAACTCGGTAATGATATATCCCGAGAGATGACCCAGAACCACTAATGGACATGTAGGCCCGTCAAGAACGGCAAACCAGTGTATTTCATTCACAGTGAAATTCCTTCGAGCACAACAACCATATGAGCATTCCAGTTGTAACGTTCGCAACAAAAACACGCCTGACAGCATCCACCCTTATGGGAAACAAGAGACGGAAAGAAAAGAGGGGAGGGGGTTCAAAGATCAGAAAACAGATGTAAATCCTTTAGCAAACGCAACTGCAAATGGCTAACACATGTTAGGGCGCCTTCAACGTGCAGATGGCTAGGACAGCTCCTCGACTGCACAGGACGAGGGCAGGACAGGACACCGGCTGTCACTCGTGGCTGTCACACCTGACCACCTCAGAAAGTTGGCAAAAGTTGCGCTTTCACCGCCACCCGGATCAGGCCATCTTTGAAACACTGTCCAATTTGACCCCAAATGTTTGCATAACTCTTTTTGGTTAAAGTTTGACTAAAATGTGAGTATACCTTAACAGATTTCTTGCAACATATACTTGCTTAATACTGTTGGCCTGATGACAGCACAATGTGCAATGCACTCGTACCCATTCGTTGAGTCGTCTTTAACTCGAAAGAAAATCTTCAATCTAGAACATCTCCGTGAATCATAGACATCTGCACGTGTCATTGTTTAATGTACGAAACAAAGGCTGTAAAAGGCACGCTAAGCTCAAGAGTACGTTGTTGAGGTAAACGATTTCGATCAATTTAAATGTCGCAAAGTGAGACAAGTGACGAAAGTATACAAACCTACGAACGTAGTGTCGTGTGCGTGTGTGTGTATAAACTACACGTCACGGTACATCTCCTCCTGTCCCGTTCGCTTACTATAGCGCCAAAGCACAAGGACAACAAAAGAGTTTGTATTTTGAAATTTGCCTTCATTTTTCCCGCTTCTTATTTTACTCTTGTGTGGTCATACGACACTAAATGACCTCCCTGTGTCCCCCACAAAAAAACACCAACCCTTGACGCTCAATCTCAATCGGGCTGCTTTTGTGAGGGACGCTCATGAACGCAACCTCAAACCAGCACGAGACCCAGACATGCACGCACACACACTCACCACAAAGTCAAACGGCGTCACCACTGCTTCCAGCTGTGTACAAAAAAAAAGTGGTGAAACGGTCAAAAAGAGCGCATCTCACGACCACCGGTTGGCTTCGAGGTGTGTCTTCGTCTTTTGGAAACTGCTCAAACGCTCCATACACACACACTCGGCCGGGAACCACAAGATATGTAAATTTCAAAACTATGGGAGGGGCTGAGTGACGTCACAAGAGGGCCTCCCCTTTCTCTCGAGACTCTTCACACAGAAGTAGGATGTAACCAACCAACTGCAGTACACGATTCGTTATTTTTCAGCTATCCACTTCACTTGATTGTTTATTTTTTATTACTTTTTACTTTTAACAGCGGTTTGTGCTTTGAATTCCTTATTTAATTAAAATAAGCTGATATGACAACACATTGTAAGAAGTAATGTCTAAAAAAGGAGACAAAATTCACTCCGTTTGGATCTTGACTGAGTGAATGACTGAGATATTGGGATGAAAGAAAGTTTAAAAAAAACATTTACAGCAGCGAAATGTAGAAACGTGAACCAGGGAGCAAATAAAGCAAGTATTGCTTTATTTTAGAGATTTTTTTTTTTATGTTGACCTCGACAACAATCATGGCGAATAAATTAACTTAAAAACTACCAGCCTCTGGCCTCTACAAATTCTCCACATAATCCAAAAACAAAAAAAGTATACTGTACAGGAAAGGCTCTCTGCACACCAGTTGACACAGACAGCAACGAGAGAAGTGGTGGGCCACCCCTCCCATATATATATATATAGGATTGAAGAAGAAAGAAGCTGATAGCCACAAAAACAAGACATAGGAGAGAAAGAAAGTTTTCAGACTTTGAGAGCCATCGGTCTGACTACGCTTTTCTTTCCAGCCACAAATTCATAGCCCCATTGGGCTATGTTTTTAAAAAGAATGATTGTATATAAGTGAAAATAGAAATTTTGTTTGAAAATGGGATATAAAGACGATGGATAGAATTTTATACTTTAATTGAATCAATGCTTGGTGTTTGTTTGATACAGGTATCTGTACTTCTATCTAAGTACAGCAATTGCACACACACTTACACCCCTACAAACTTAGAGACATGCACACAAACACAGGCCTCAAACTTGTAGAATGGAGATTCACAGTTTTGACATTACGTTACATTTATTTTGTTCAAAGAAAATTATTTTACACCACCTGAATGTAACTTTTCCTACAGCATCAAACATTGGATGATTACCATGATTTTAACCCTTCTGTGCCAAAACATCCCAAAATAGGAGTATTGACAAACAAACAAAAATAGATCTTCATGATTTATTAACATGTTGAAGGCGCTAACTTGTCCATATTGAATATTCCAAATTCAATGTTTTTTTTTTATTTATATGCAGATGATATGCTTCAGCACGACTGTCTGTGTCCTATGTGTTGTGTTGTGATATGTTGTGTTATTTTTGTTATTTTGACTTCAAAATGGCGCCGCGTGAGTGGCTGCTTTTCCAGCAGCTCCTATATTTTGTTGTTCTACTTCTTCCTTTCATAACTTTGCTGCTGTGAAATGGGAATTTCTCTAATCTTATCTTATGATAGTTACTTCTACCCATAGCACAATACTGCTTTTTATTGCTTTTATTGTCCATAGAGGGCACCAACCTAAATAAGTAAATAGAAACTATATATGTATGGATAGGTCTGACGCCACTGAACATTTTGAGTGGTCGCAAGAAAAAAAAGGATTCAGAAATGACTTTGATATTACACTTTAAAGCCACCATTCCATTATGGTGCCTTTGTCCGATGTGTCGTTAAAAAAAATCAACACACAAGTGTTAAATGCCCATGACTTTCGATCCCTCAGGCGGTAGGTACTGCATTAAAAATCAACACCAATGTGTCAAGGAAACATCTTGTTGTCTTGTTACGAAAGGTCTTGTTACAGTAAAATTTTCTGTATCTTCAGTCACTGTCAATTTTTACATCATATGAAACTACGGTATGTCAATTGAGATGACTATGCATCAGCAAATATGGGTGCCTACAAGTCTGTGCAAGTGCCACCATCCAAAAAAGTGGGTCGTACCAGAACTACCGGTGCAAAAGTTAGTGTAGAGCCCTGAAAATGTACAGTATATATACAGTATGTTTGTTAATTTTTGCTAGCTTGTGGACTTACTTTTTTATTGATGTATCACAAGACCTTGACTAACAGTTTGACACATGTACAGATGTGCAGGCGAATACACTTGATTTTCAAAATTAAACTACAGCCCAGTAGCTGGGGACCACTGCTTGACAGCATTAAAATCATCTTTGTTACAGAGTAGCATGCAACCCTCATTAGATGATTTCACATGTCACGTCTCACATGCTCTTACAGCAATTGGATCTGGGTAACCTCCAGCTGGAGCTAATCCTCCAGTGACAATGCATTCCTGGTCTGAGATCACTGCACCGCGCTGTAGTGCAATGCAAGGGGGAAAAGCCCATCTGATCTTGGATCAGTAGAGTAACTTTGCCCTTCTCTGACTACAGCAGCAACAGCGGCAGCATTAAGCATTGCTTAGTTCGAACTAAAAGTCATCACTTGATAGAGAAGCTCCACATAGGTTTCACTGCATCTGCATTGGAAATTCTATTACAATATAACACAAAAGCACAAAGGCATATCAATGTATAAATTTAATCTGAAATGAGCAGCCTGCCCGTTTCTCAATCAAGGAGGTAGTCCCTTTTTACTTTACTCTTTTATCATGTGACAGTGGTCTTCTTATCTGTTCATTGTTCACTACAACCAATACTGCATTTCAATTGTTAGTACTATGCAGCTTGTGTGCAAATAAGCACCCTTGTTAATTTTAGATTCCCTTTCCATTTACATCTACAGTACAATGAAGTGGCAAAGAATGTGAGAGAATATGGTTGACCTGTTTTCATGTGGGGGTCCAGCAACTCAGGGTGACAGTGTGACTCGAGAATATAATTCCTCTCAAATGCAACTTCAAGCAGCAAATCCCATGATGTTCAGATTGACCCAAGCAAAAAAATTTTGAAAGGCCATTATTAGGCATTTGAAGCAAAATAAATTCCTCTGCTCAAACTGTTACACTTGATGCAACCTTGAATTCCTAAAAAGGCAAACTATTAATGTTGTACCTCCTTAAAAAAAGAACATGTTTAAGATGCAATACAATACATTTGTAATACAATGGTTCACAGTTTACACAAAACATAAGCAGTTTGCAATTCTTCCCTGACAGTACCTAATGTGAAAAAGAACCATGACCTTAAAACCAAGGTACAGTCGAACCTCTTTATAGTTACCCCGTTTACGTTTTCACCCCTATATCGTTCACTTTTCAAAGTCGGGATTTCACGTAATTAATTTTCTCATTTGCCAATTTTGCTTACATCATTATAACGTTAAAATCATGCCAGAGTTCGAGGACAGCAGATTAAAAGATGATCGTAACCGGCTTCGGGACGCGTCACATCCTGAACTGGAGAAGGCTATTTTCATTTGCTGACTGAATATTTTCAGAGACGAAGTAGAAATGCTATGGTTGTTTGTTTCATGTGTAGTTGTTTTCTTCGTACTGTATTAACTTATTTGTAAGTGATGTGTTCGTTCATACTATATTACATGTTTATGTTTTTACATCTATAAATATTCATACTGTATTATACATCGTAGTTGCCGGCCATTTTATCGTAAATGGTTACAACGAACTACCATTATGACGTACAGATTCGTTAGGTCCCTCGAGAGACTTTGTATATTGCTGTTGCATTTCAGAAAAAAAATTCCAACTGTTGCTGAACCTTACTCTTAAATAATAACTACTAAACGTATGACTACACTTTTTGTTGTACAGTATTGTCGTTTTGTGACTTGTAACCACGGCAACAGGTCATAGTGAAAACGTTGACATATTATTATTATTCATATGAATACCTGATACGCAAGAGAAAAAATGAGGACAGATTTGGAATCTGCGCAAAACAAAATTGTTGACCGGTGTTATAGTTTGTGGTACTTGAAAAAAAGCAGAGTGACTAAATGAATCCCCGTGGCATCTTAATTAAATAAGAGAATTCCAAATTGAGATGATAATAATAATAACTATGTAATCTTTGTTCGGTTACTGGATAAATGGAATGGAACTCGTGTTCGTTGCAGTGTTTATAGTCGTTCTAACACCTGAACATCGCCTGTGATTTAAACAGAAAAGGAGCAGGACGAACCAAGCACTATTAAGTTTACTAATTATTATGACAAGTTAACTGTGACACGGTGACTCTTGCCAATTTGAAAATATGATGGAGTGTGAATCGTGCTACCGTGCGCGTCTTTAATTTAAACGAAGCCAACATAATACTGTACTGTAATTCATTTCCCCAAAACGGTTTTATAGACCTATAGCTGTGTGGGCAGTAAGAGCTATTGAATCATTCTCTCTGACGGCCGTACCAGTAGGCTACTAGTTGACATCTCTGTGTATCGCAGATGATAAGCAAGATCCAACGTACGCTAACAAGTGCAGTGCAGTCGGACAATAAATATGCAAAATAATCTTTGTGTCACTGAGAGTGAGGAAAGCAAAGCGTCGGCGAAAATAATGTGAGCGATCATAAACAGAAAGGATAGAATACATGAATATGGAAGCATTGCGTGTACCTCGGCCAACTCATTCTGACAAAGGCATAGAAGTTAGCAAAGCTATACAGAATGGCACTGCTGTGAACGACCGCACAATATGGGGGAAGGGGATGGATGCTGGAGCTAGGCTGTGGCGGCCTGGTGGCGGGTTTAGCCCTCTTCTTGCTTCCTAAGCGCAGCAAAACGCATATCCTTTGAACCCTCGTCTCGAAACTACAGACTGAACACGTTCGGTTTGCCGCAGATGTGAAAAGCGGGTACTGACTTACCGGACGGATTGACCGCGGCGGGAGTTGCCATGTTTCCTCAACGGAGAAAAATAACAAAACGGCAGCGGTGGAGATGACGCACAATTCGTCAAGAGAGCCCAGGGCTTGCACTGGGAGAGAGAGAGAGAGTCGACACACCGCAGGCTTGGCACGCGAGGCTCCCTCCAGCCGCCGCCTCTCGTCGAAAATCTGCACCGGATGACTGAATACAACTATTTTGTCTATAGTCAAACAATAAATTCTGTGGAACCAGACTAAATAGGATGCAAGATGTCTGGATGGTAACACCGCGAGATTTTCAGGCCCCCTGAATAAATTATTGTTACACACAGCAAAAGGCGCAGTGGAAGAAAGGGACGCCAAACGTTTCTTCAAGCGTGTCCATTGGAAAGTTTTAATTTGTTCTGGCAATAACTTTTACACTTGATACACGATATCTATCGATACTTTACAAATCATTTTTACAAATCTACTGAGATACCTATTGAATCGTATTTTGGAGAGATGCATCTTTGAAGGGAATGCCACCATATTGAACTAAATGGAATCATTTCACTTAGAAATGGAACCATACTGACATATATATGTATCATCTTTTATGATTCATATAAGAGATGCACACTTTTAACACCTCTCTCTCTCTCTCTCTCTCTCTCTCTCTCTCTCTCTCTCTATATATGGGTGTGTGGGTGTACATACATACACATATATAGGGCGGCCCAGTGGTTAGGGCGTCGACCTCACAGTGCAGAGGTTCAGCTCTGGCCTCCCTGTGTGGAGTTTACAAGTTCTCCCCGGGCATGCATGGGTTTTCTCCGGGTAGTTCGGTTTCCTCCCAAATTCCAAAAACATGCATGGCAGGCTGATTGACCATTCTAAATTGTCCCTAGGTGTGAGTGTGAGCGTGGATGGTCTCTGTGTGCCCTGCGATTGGCTGGCAACGGGTTCAGGGTATCCCCTACTGCCCGAAGACAGCTGGGATAGGCTCCAGCACCCCCCACGACCCTTGTGAGGATACTCAGAAAATAAAAGGATAGATATATATCGATAGATAGATAGACAGATTTCTATTTATAGATAGATATTTCGTTTACATTGAACAGATGAGCAGAGTATGGTTTTTCAAGGCATTCAGTGGCCACGATCACACCATTCGAAAACAGATACAAGGGCACAATTTTTCATCATTTAAAGCCTCTTTTTATATACTGTACTTGGCGATTTATTTGGTTTGTTTGTTGAAATCACTCAGATTTGGCAAGGTAGTTGACGTCACTCTTCTCTCTGGTCTGTCAAATTTACCCATTACTGTATATTTGCTTTCCAGGGTACAAGAACTTTCCCAAAACACCTGCCCAGCCTTTTTCAGTCAAACGGGAAAAATACTTTCGCATCAATCAAGACTGAAGAATCTCCAGTCCTCGAGGGCCCCGATCTTTCATGTTTCAGATGTTTCCCTCCTCCAACACACCTAATTCAAATGATCAGGATTGTTTTCAGGCTTCTGCAAAGCTTGCTGATAAGCTGATCCTTTGAAGCAGGTGTGTGGGAGGAGAGAAACATCTAAAACATGCTTCATAGGTGCCCTCAAGGATTGGAGTTTCTGACCCTTGCTATAAAGGCTTGCTGACATTTTATTTATATTTTTGACGACCTACACAAAATTTTTGACCGTGTAATAAGCAGAGTTAAACTTTAAAACATCCTATTCAACCTTGACAACTAATTTGGCAGGGCCATGTAAAAGCATACTACTTCTTGATTTCATAATACTTCAGGGTTAATGTTTAAGTACAAATACACATTCCTAGATACAAAATGTACCCCCCCCCACCACACACACACACACACACACATAGTTTGCATACACAAATCATGCAATCTCATTGTGTGTTACTTGTAGGCAATGAGCAGGAACAGCAAAGAGTACACTGCAGTGTTTGGATTTCATTACACAGAGAGGAAATGCAGTAGCTCACAGTGATTCTTTCCCATTGCTCTTCAACCCATCGTCCCCTTTCCTCCTATCTGTACTTCCCATTTACAGCCTCTCGACTTAACTTGCTACGTCCTTCAATTTTTCCCCTCCCTTCCTCTCCCGCATAAGGACCAGACCAGAGTTCCAAACTTCAGAAGCTGTGGAAGATGAGAAGGGAACAGGTAAGAAGCTTTCTCTGTGTCACTTTCTCTTTTACCAGCACCAGCAATATTTATGTTTTTGTTAGTTCATGATGATGTGTTGCGGTTAAGCAGTACTTTTGTGGTTTGATTTTTTTGGGAATATAACAGTGGCTGTGAGAGTCTTTTTCATATTCAGGCATTTGTTATTGGGTCATCCTAGATTGCTAAGCAGAAAGGCAGAATTTTAGAGATGATAATGAAGAATGGTAACAAAAGAGGTTCAGAATCTGCTGTCTGAACTGCAGAGGCGTATGTAGAGATCAGGTACTTGAGATTCCAACATTGAAGGCTTCCGATTTGTTTATTTATTTATTTTTTTACCTCTAGTCCACTCTTGGACTACGGCTGAAAAGTCCGGTCTTCATTACTGCATGGTAAGGAAGGCTATTTCAAAGGACAATGAAG
This sequence comes from Hippocampus kuda, assembly GCA_901007745.1. Lineage (NCBI taxonomy): Eukaryota > Metazoa > Chordata > Actinopteri > Syngnathiformes > Syngnathidae > Hippocampus > Hippocampus kuda. Next base: position 12,627 of record CAAKHF010009153.1, read on the forward strand.
GTGGCTCAGAAGATTGTGGGGCCTCCCCACACCCACAGACATTTTCACCAAAAGATGCAGACAAAAGGGCTCTCTGCATCATCAAGGCCTCAGCCAACCTCGCACACACCCTTTTTCATCCCCTCCCCTTATGCTGGAGGCTACAGAACATCCATAGCAATACCACCACGCTGAGGAACAGTTTTTCTTCCCGCAAATTGTTACACTGTTAAACTCAAGACACTGCTCTGTAGCACTGACATCAGACCCCAGCCGAACTACTAATCATCCCTGCATGTTGAACACGTTATACTTGAACACTGTGTTCTTTTTGTCAAGTACAAAATGACCTTGTAAATATCATTTGCATTTCAAGCCTCTTGGATATCCGTTCAGCTGCATCCACACCTTTACTGCGTGGCATCTTTGCACACATTCAAACAGTGAAAAAGTGTCTCCTTATCGCTTTGTCATACTTATTAAATCTTATTTTGTAGTTCTATAAATCTGTGGACTCACCGGGCTAATATGGGATCTTGGCTATCATAGTGTGTGCCAAATCATTTGGAAATGTATGTTGGTAAATAATATTCCTTGAATTCTTGCTTTGTCATTCAGTTCATGATTCAGCCTTGAGGCGTACATTCGCTGTTCACTTATCGAGGAATGGTACTTTCACGGACCATAGTACACAGTCATTTGCAAAAGTGGTATACATGTACGAACATTACTGCATTGCCAATGTGAGTCCTCTTTGTTTTACATTGCGGAGTTTACCAAATATTGGAAAATAGGAACGACAAATAGATTTAAAGCAAACAGCAGCTCAGTTTACAGCGCAAGCGCTTGTCATTTGCAAGTTGTCGTGATTCCTGCTCAACCTTCTACCGTTCACCTATAGCTGTCGCAGTCCACCTCCTGCGTTGACTTCTTTCTGGTTTCAATTGTGCCATTCTCATGAATATCCATGCGACTCCTCGGGTTTAGCTACTGGACAGATCTTTTGGTCGAGACCTGTATCTTGTTGGAAGGCTGCAGACTTATTCATCCTCCATTTTATGCATTGCTTGTCCTCACTATAGTTACATTTCTTTTATATCTTCGCATGTGTGTCTTTTCACGTCACTCAACAGGAGGCACGTTCAATACAATCCCTCTCCTGCCTGCATGCTGGCTGCATAATTGGGCAAAGGTTCACAAGTAAATCAGAGAACATGGCAGTTCAAATCCCGGGCAGCACACTCCCAGCTTAGCTTAACTGAACTGAGAAGGAACAATTCATTTCATCAAATAATTCCAGACCTTACAATCGCATAAAAGAGTCATTTGTTTGAACACATTGCTTGGGAATGACGCAGTACTAATAACTCCAAAATGTTAGGCCAAACATCCATCATCCATTATCAGAGCCGCTTATCCTCACATCATATATGTTTAAAAAAAAAAGAAAAAACTTGGTACCATCTACATATGGGGCTGTTTTACATTGATGTGAAGTATTTCATCCATCCCTCCATTTTCTGATCCGCATATCCTCACAAGGCATGCTGGAGCCTATCCCAGCTGACATCGGGCAGTAAGCGAGGCGCACATAGACGAACAACCCTCTGCGCTCACACTCACACCTAGGGACAATTGAAAGTGTTCCATTAACCTGCCACACAGGTTAATCCAATAACCCCCAATTTTGACCCTTTCATAGAATGTTAGGATGGTTGGTCTCAATAAACTGCAAGGATTCCACTGAAGAAATATTAGCACACAATACTTCATGTTATTACTGTCAAGAAAAAAAATCTACTAGGTAATCCTCCGATGAGTGAAATGAAATCCTATTTCTAGCCATGGTCTTGACTCAGGAAAATCTATCACAAATTAAGCTCAGTGGTTCCTATATTAAACTCATCACAGCAGCAGCATCTCACCAACCAGGATCATGCTTGCAGTGAGACTGAGGAGGAAACGAAGACCAAGCACAACCCTTAACTCCAGATTTGGCAGGTAGGAATCAGTGAATGTCAAGGAAATAAATAGCAGGACTGTACCTATTTCTTGAACAAATGTATAAAAATGAAGGGAAAACTGACAAACTAGTAGAGCTGACTGGTTTATAAACAGGGCCGAAACTAACATTTGTGTTAAAGGGAACGCTAAGCTAATTTAGATCGAGCCACTAATTAGGATAAAATTATACACCCTTTTTGAAACGTGGTGGACTGAAGTAGGCTGGTCTTTGGTCTCAGCCAAAATACAACTCCAGGGCTGAGAAAGCACTTCTGACAAAACACAACAATCACTGGGTATTTTAGCCCAAGTGTGCTTGGGGATGTGCCCCAAAAGGCATGGTAGCCATTGCATGGCTCCCTCATAAGCACAGTTCGGATTTAAAGCCTTCACCAAGAAGCAAATGAACTCATGAGATCAAATGAAGACACTTAAGAGAAGAGAGGGATGGGAGCGTGTTCGAATCAAATCCTTTTGACTTGTGGAGAGTGGAGGCTGCTGACTAATTACTCTGTGATGGGTGCACATAGACTCTCCAGCAGTCAGTGATGTGCCTCTCAGGAAGGATTGGGGCTGCTTCAGAATGTTGAGGTGTAAAGTAGATCATGTTGAGTCGGCACAGTTGCTTTGCTGACATGAGATTTGACTGTAAGATCACAAAGTATTCAATTCTGAAATAAAGTCAAAGACATTTTGAAAAACTACTTTCTACTTCTTTTAGGTGGCTGACATAACCAAATCAATTCATAATAATCATTCTGTTCTGAAGGTATGAGTGCCGTTGGGGTATTTTACGGTAGAAAAGATGAAACAACAGTTGAGACCCAAATCAACCCGTTTTATAACATTAGTCTCATAGTTTCCTTCTATGTATCTCCTACACTACAGTGATTCATTGCCTATCAGCTAGTTAGAGTGATCAAGTGTCACTGAAGGCCAATGCCATTTTACAGCCTGCTGCTCAATGACTCATTCATTCAAAGCATATCTAAGAAGCACAATGACACAACAATCTATTCTTTTTTTTTACAATTGTAAATGTTGCCTTTTTTACTTAGATTGGTTCCTGCTTGTATTATGAGTGTGTTGGGCAAGGTGTGAGCATGTGACGTGTCGCCCCCACCAGTGGGTAAATTGTGTCAGTATACGGGGTAAGATATCACACAGGGTTTTGCAACAACAACAACAAAAAAAAAACAATGACAGTTTTCATTCTGAGGTATGAAAAAATGCCTTAATCTCTCCTCTAACAAGTCAACTCGTATCACTGCTAGAACTTTTATCCGGAAAGAGCTTCTTTTAAAATTAATAGTTAACTTTTTTTTTTTTTTACTATGGACCACTACACAAACCGGTTAATTAGCAGTCATTTCAGATCACTGTGTATTATTTTCTCCTCAGACAGGACACAACCCCTGACCATATACAGGTGTAAGTTGAGGGGTTCGTGGTTTTTTGAATGGATGGCTCTACTTTACGAAACGGCAAAAGGAGAGATAGATTCTGTTTGCACGCAGCTTTATCGAAAAGGACGTCTGCACAGCACGAGCGAGAACACACTCTTCTCCACAACAAAAACACTTCCCGCTTTCCTTGTCTTGAGCCAATCAGACGCAATCAACATAAAAACATGTTAAGCAATTATTAAACAACAGAATATAATTTAGGGAACCTTAACATAAAATTATATGATGCTCAAAAATAAAACGATAATAACTAATATAACATTAGCTTACACAGGTAAACTCGTCTTCTACTTTTTAGTGGCGCCCTGTGGTGGAGAAGATCATTGCAACGTGTCAACAAACCCTGTTTCACATCTTTTCTTGGCAATAAGTTAATTTTTGTCTGTCCTATGGATCTGTTGTTTGGACTCAAGATAGACTACACGGGGTCATCTGTGAGGCGATTCCTCTGTGACGAAGAGCTGCACACACGTATGTGCTATAAAACAACCAGCGTTCAAGCTGAGTGTAGATGGAGCTGGGGCATTGCTTCAGGAATGAATCCAGTCAAGTGTGCGGTCTTCACAGTGTTGTATTTTGCCTTTTGTGTCCTATTACACTGCAGTTCTATCAGCTCTTCAAATCTAATGGTCATATGATATACTCTAGAACAAAAAAAAAAAAAAGAAAAAAAACAATCAATAAAAATGTATTTAGCCTTTTATTATTAATCCAGAAATACCAGGCTGCAAATATCAATAATACTGATTCTGGTACAGCAGTAACACTAGACATGATGCGAAACAAGCCCTCTGACGGATATTGCAGAGGATTCCAGTAACAAGGTCAGTATCTGTCTTTGGAGCTCTGAGAAATGCATGAATATTTAATTAAGGCGCATATCACTTCAATTGAGCAGCATGTGAAACAGAGTGTGTCATATTGTGTATGTATGCATGTGTGCATGTGCGTGCTGAATATTAATTTTCCACAAAGGAACACGTTCCCGCTCACACAAAACATTCTGCTGGTTTCAGTGTTGCAAGGCAGAGAGGACGACCCCAGTGCAGGAGCCAAAGCCCACCCGGTAACCATCTCTTTCGCAGTGACCTGGACAGAGAAAAATCCATATACATGATGAAGCTGCGTCATGTTTGCCTCTATCTACTCCATGTTCAGCTGCAATAAAGGCTCGGTTATTATCATGTCCTACATACAGTATAGGGAATGGATAGTCATTCAGTGAACTCAAAATACATTAACTAATAGAGTGTGGGTTTAATTAAGGGTTCATTAAAGACTTCTCGATCTCAGAACAGACTATGGCTGACCAAACCAAATTCCACTTTTATTTTAAACAATGTGGTCGTGTGTCCATTTAGTTGTTGTTTCTTAAGCAGTAGGCTGATTTTTACTTCTAACCTGTAATGGTGACTTCATCCCCATCCTGGAGGAAGGTTCTGGTTTCTCCACCACCAAGATCAATGCTCTTGGATCCCCTCCATGATAGTTCCAGCATGGAGCCGAAACTCTTTGGATCCTTTTGGGAGACAGATTGTGCACATATGCTGTATATGAAATGGATACCACAAATGTGCTTCAAAAGCAAAGCTGATCTACAATTGTACAGTACCAATAGGACACTATCCATTCATTCATTCTATCCCACGCGTTCTCTTTAAACCCCACTGAGCGGTGAAGGTTTGAGAGTGTTTGCAAACATAGTGAATGTTGATGTCTTGTGTGAGGGTTCATTTAGGTCGCAATCAGTTGCAAAGACATTCATCGACACTTTTAATGATCACAATTTTTTCTTGTCGCCAGGGAATTTTGAACCCGAACATGTTTCAACGCTCAGTGAGATAGGGGCTTCGGGATCATGGCTGAGTTATTTCAGGTTCAGATTTTATTTATGAAAGAATAAGCTCTTCAAAAGGTACCTGGTCCATTTGTGAAAACAAACACAAAAAAATCTTAAACACAATTATTTCCGTTTGAATGACACCAGTTGTCAATCATTCAATTGGTCATTTATCAAATTATATGAAAATGACCCATATTTGTGTGTGTGTGTGTGTGTGTGTGTGTGTGTGTGTGTGTGTGTGTGTGTGTGTGTGTGTGTGTGTGTGTGTGTGTTCCAAACAGATTTTTAAGCTGCTGATACCGATCATCCATAGGTGTGATCAGCGGATAACGTTACGAATGACGATCACGTGGATTCGATGTAAAATGTCC
>CAAKHF010009155.1:15542-29949 GCA_901007745.1 Hippocampus kuda
CGCCGACTTGTTTTCTTGTTTTGTTTTGGCGAAAACACTTCACTGTCACTCCAGCCGTCACTTCTGCTTGGTCGCTAAAAAGGCCCGCTAGCAACATTGAGTGGATGCGATGCTAACCTTGCCGGGATAACATCAGATTTCATTTTCAAGCGAGCGCAACTGCGATCACCGGTGTTGAAAGCCAGAGGGCGCAACTTACTCGTTTTTGCGTAGCGTCAACAGCAGTTGTCGGCCTTCCGCCTCAATCAGCAGCTTCAACGATGTCGGGTGACTCTGCGGAAGCAACGCCCGCACGGAGGTGTGAATTTGAATTTGACATACGCGATGTGTCTCAATACGACAAACAAAACGTCCCAAATGGTGTCAGAAGCGGGGTCATCAATAAATCTGGCCACAAACATCATGCAGCACTACGCGTCGTTCGAGCCGCTACAGCTTGCGCAAGAATTCTGTCTGGAATCTCCAGTGTCCTGCTTCCACTTCCACTTGATGACACTGGCGCAATCGTGGGGCGATAAGGGTGCAGAGGGGGCGGGGGGGTGATGGATGACTTAACCCAGAGCACTTCTTCTTGTCACAGTTGACCGGGAACGAACCGCACATGCCGGCGCTGATAGCAGGCGACCCCCCACGCCGAGTGCGCGCACGCTCATGCTTGCGCGTGGCAACGGTGCGCGACTTGCCGCTGCTTTTTCGAAAAAAGAGGCTCAAGATGCCAAAAAGAGGCCTCCCACAGCACAAAAAAAAGAAAACAACTTTGTCCCACTTCTTACACCAATTGGGACACTTGGCAAAAATATCCGAGATGTCCCATGGCCAACATTTTTGGCCGATGTTTTATCGAGATGCGTATCCCAATTCTGACACCACGTGGTACGTTTTCTTGTATCATATTCCGACTTTGGGCATCATTTACAGGCTTTGCAGTCAATGAAGCTTTTATAGGTTGATACGGAGTCAACTCGAAAGCGTCGTTCGTTGTGGTTTTTGCCTCACCTGCGATTGGAGCAGGTGCATCGGTTTCCAGTCCTCTCCAACGAGCTGGAGGGGTATCGTGGTGCCGTCGCGTTTCTGCTCGGCAGTGGGCCCGTGTTGAACGGCGCCGCTCCCTGCAAGAGAGAAAACGGGGAAGCGCATAGCTCGGTGACACGAAGAGCGCCCCAGACGACGGCCGGCGAGACTTTTGACGTGCAACTTGGCTCGGCTCTCTCGATGTATTTTGACGGGATTTATCCTCAGCTAGCAATCTCGCGGCGAGGATGACCTCTGACCAAGAATTGCTTCGGATTCTGAAGTGTTACGAGCTGAAAGGTTTGAGTTCTGAAGTCGGGTTCCTGTCAGGCCGATCAGAACGGTCAACCAAGAGAACCGTTGCTTTTGGGATGGCACCGTAACTTTGGAGAGGAAGTGAACATTCCAAAACCTTTTCGAAATCTTTCTGGGATGATTATTTGATCAAGCTTTTTGGACGACATTCAGACCACCGAGAACTTTTGCTCCGGCTGATTCAAACCGGAGCGCTCGTGTCCTTTTCGCAAGACTCATGTTTATTTGAATGATATCTGATCCAAATGGTTGAAGGCAAATCGAGTCAAGGGTAATGCCGGTTTGCTGTCATTGCCCCCCCCCCCCCTCGTAATAAGCCACTGCGCTGTGGGGTCGACCCAGCGTCATCTGCTGCCAGTTTTTAGTCTCCGATGAGTTGCCCTGCTTAATTGCTGAGTCTGCTTATGATCCGGCGTTGTGAACCAGCTGAGCTTTGTTCAGCGAGAGAAAAAAAAAAAAAAAAAAAACCTCTCGCTCTCTCTGGAGTTCATCATGGTGTCTCTCTGGCAAAGCCCCCCCCCCCCGCCCCGCCCTACCCGTTGCGGACCCAGCGGGAGAAGGGCATCATTAGTGGTGGAATACCATCTCATCTCATCTGAGGAAGTCGGGAATACATGACAAGCTGTCGGGAAAGACTGCGTAAACACAAGAAAGATCAAGGTCCTCTTGGGGGGTGGGGGGGTGCAGTACGAGTCTCGAACACCGAACTTCAAAGTTTCCTCGAGTGGCAAAACAGTTCATTTGTTTTGAGCGTGAAAAAAAAAAAAATCAACCGAGGAGGAACCGTGGGTCTTATTTACGCATTCAGTCAAATAAGCGCGCAAATAAAGCCGAGCTCTCGACGCGATAAGCTCCCTTTATTGCGGCGCTGGACACAAAGACACCTTGTTCCGTTTTATATGAGCCAAATAAATCTGCGCAAGTTGGCGGACGCTTTGTACGTGGGACCGAAATGCAACTTAAGTGCAGCTTTGTGACCGTTTCGCCCGCAGACACCGACGGCTTGAGCCTTGACGCCGGTGAAGCAAAGGTCACTCTTTCGGGATCCGATAGCATCTGCAAAATGTTGCGCGTTATATGGAAAGATGTGTACCCGGAAAAAAGACCCGTCGGCATGAGGATTGTCGCCCAGATGCAAATGCGAGCCTCAGAACCGTGAGGCAGACGTGCAAACCGCGACATGGTGTTCTTGCCATGTTGCCAAAGTTGTGTCTGGGAAGTTTTCCTGCATGGGATCCCCTCTGCCAAAAAAACCTCATCGTTCATCATTCCGGGCCTGCTCTTCTCTTTGTTTGCTTTTGCTTTCAACTCATCACTATGCTCTAATTTATTCCACATGCGCCTTATTTCTGGCATATTTCCTCCTTGTGATTCATAAGTGAACGCGTGTCCTCCCGTGCACTTATTTGTATACCATGCAAAGGATTTCTGCTTTCCACAGACATTTTCTTTTCAAGAATCTGACAGACTCTCAAGAGCTTCAAACGTGTGTCCTTGTACGCCTTTTTTTTTTTTTCTTCCTCACAGTACTGTAATCAGGACTAGTTTGTTGATGTGCCCGTATCCCATTTCGGGCTCCACGCAGGGGCCGCGGCCTCATCAAGTGCACATGAAGGCAGCGAAGCAAGCGCCACATGTGGCAGATAAGCGAACGTCGACGCGAACGCGTCGTGTCATTTCATGCCTGGCGGCGGGTGACGGCGTTGAGAGAACAAAGCCCTGCGAGGCTTTAATAAATCTGCTGTTTGGGGGGGGGGGAACAAAGTGAGCGGCAGAAAAAGGCCGTCAAAGATGAGTTATTATTTTTATTATTGGATGTGGAAAGGTCGCAAGTAGGTACCAAGTCTATCCTATGTGTCTGAATTGTTGCGCCAGATTCACCCAAAAAACATGCACGGAAATATTTTGTTGACAAATTTACAAAGCTGTGACATTGCAAAAAAATCAAATCAAATACAATAAAAAAGAAGCTTCATTCCGTCAGGCCATTGCTTTGTCTAATAGAAACGAGTGCTTGGCTGCCATTAAGTGGCATCTTCTTCCTTTCCTTTCCTTACTTCTTCCTTTCATAACTTTGCTGCTGTGAAATGGGAATTTCTCCATTGTGAGACTAATAAAGGTTTTCTTATCTTATCTTATCTTATCTTTAGGCAATGACCAACCTTTGTGTGTGCCATCAATGACCATTTGTCGTAAATAAACAATCATTTTCGGTCCACTTAGGTGAAATTGGATCATCTAACGTGCTTGGGAATGGCTGATCGACGATAGCTAGCTACCGAAACCGATTCAATCGGAGGGAAAAAAAGGCTCTTTCATGAAATGGAATCTGTTCCGGGTATGATGATTGTTTGAGGTATAATCAGGACATTTAACACCAAGCTTCATCTAGTGGTAAATAACCTTTCATAGCCGTTTTCTATTCCCCGCCCCCCCCCCCACCTTTTTGTGTAATGAACCCATTCACTGTCACACGAGCGGGACTTTGGCACATAATCACCGTTGGAGGGGTGGATGAATGGCCCCGCAGCCAAAAAGCCATTTCGGCCTCAGCGAGAGGTTAATATTGTCCCAGACGACGAGAGTGCCAGGTTAAGACCACCGCCTGCACACCGCCATCGCCAACCCCCCCCCTACACTTTCGTCTTACTTAGCCTGAGCGATGAAGGTCAGCTTCTGGGTAGCGGGCTGTGCGAAAAGTTAATGCTAATGCGCTTCCCGTGATGGATTTCATTTAGGGCCGCCCTGGAAGCCAAGCGCACGTCTGGCATCCATTAAAAGGGAAACGCTCAAATCTGGAGAGCCAAGTCCTAGCGCCAGGTCGCCGCATGGTGGCGGCCTCGCAAACGTGTCGCAGTGCTCACGAACTTTGACCGTGACCGAGATGCCGATCATCTTTGACAATGTCGAGACTGCGCTAAAACCTAAAGAGACAATTATTTGTCATTTTGCAATTACGACAAAGAAGTACTGCACTGTCGGTATCCTTTCGCCTCATAAGTGGCCGGTTATATATTGTCTTGACATACAAACGTGAGCTAATTTCCTAGCCCCGCTTTCCATGATTTCTTATGCAGATGTAAAAAGAAAAGATGATCAAGGAAAAATAATTGGAGGATTGTGTGTTGTTTTTTTTTTAAATCCACAAAAAATGATGACATATCCAACGCTTAATGATGCACAAAGAAGGAAGAATGTTTGAGCATGATCCGCATGCTACTCATGAATTAATTGTCGTGTCGGATCCACGCGAGCAGGTAAACAAAACAAGCCGAAGAGTGACGGCGGAAGACGTGTCAGGCGGGGGAAGAAGTGCCCGCGGGAAACACGACCAAGATGAGGAGAAGGCACCATCAAGGCCAAACCATGACGTCTCGATGACTAAATCAGCACTGGTACCACACACACACAACACAGACGCACACACTTGTCCTTGTTGCATGCCTCTTAATTAAATCCCAGGTTTCGTCAATTACAAGAGTGAGTGGGACGGCGCGAAGATGTGAGAGGTTAGACACCGGTCCCAGGTGCATACATGAAGGCCGCCTACACCTTCAAGCACGTCAAACAAGGAAGTCCAATCAGCTGTTCTGAATATTTTCTCCCAGCTGTTTTTTGGGTGAGGTTGTGGGGGTGGTGTGGGAGCGAGTGGACTGGGAATTGGAGGGGGGGGCAGCACAAGAAAGGGTCGATATGTTAGGAACCGGTCTCGGTATGATGCAGATCGAATTTTGTGTGCCTGTGTGTGTGTGGAAGGGGTTCATGGTTACACATTGTGTACACAATCATTTTTCATATAATTAAGCTGCAAATGCCCCAAATATTGTCTAAAAAAATGCATGTGCATTTATTTATTGCCCAAAATGTGAGAATATTTGAGATTTAAATTCCAACTACAGTTTTTCTCAGAGCTGTATTTTAAAAGTAAATGAAAAAAAGAGTCACAAAATGTTGACAATTATTTCATTGCATTATTGGGTTGAATTAATTTAATGTTATGATTTCATTCTTGATTTTAAAGATTGTTTTTTTTTTCCCCCTTACTGCTTTCAGCTGAATATTTTTGAGTTTCCACAATATTTGCATTGGTTATGATATCACTTTAAGTTCTTACTAATTCAATATTACTCATCGTTACAGGTTACAGAAAAGATATGGAATACTCATATTATTTCCCCCAAAGACTGGAGTGGAGATGTAATGTACATCCACGACCGTTTCCACGCTGAGCTCTCAGGCAAAGCTGCACACACGTTCCATCGTTAACTCGTGCGTGCGCGTTCCATCCGTCTTACCTCCTGCAGGGTGACGCGCGCTCACGCATAGACACGCCAGGAGTGCAGCCCAAATCCCAAAGTTCCCACCGGCCATGGCGCTGCCTGCGCAGATCAGTGCTGCCGAAGCGTCATCTTCATCTGCAGCATCATAATGATCATCATCATCATCATCATCATTCGAGTCAAATGACGCCGTGAAACGTGATCAAGTTGCAAGGGAAATCCCATGGACGGCGAGCCATTGTGGGGGAGTCTGCGAGGAAAAATGACGGCGGGCAAGTGGAAGCAAGTGAAAAGGTGACGAAAATGAAAAATCGCAAGAAAGAGAAGGACAAGAAGTGGTTTTGTATCTTGTGAGCTTGTGAGTGACTGACCATGTGCGAGACGAACTCTACATGGTCCTAAAACCCGCCCAAACCGGAAGCTGGGAAGGAAGCCAGCAAGCGAAAGTTTGCAAGGATGTTTCACAATAAAATCGATGGGCGTTTCTGTCTCCAAACAAGGAGTATCCCCCCCCCCAAAAAAAAAATAAGAAAGCAGGACCATGACAAGGAAAAGTATCTTTAATTAATTAGTTTACATATACAATGAATAACAAATAAGTGAACTAAACTTGAGTTGGACAGTGCCACCTTAATGACTTGACTTACAATTTTTATTTTTAGTAGCCTACTAACATGCAGATGCATTAGCACCCAGACTGAAGCAGCAATACTTCAATTTCTTTTTGAGCCTCTCTGACTCTGTCTTTCTGGCATGCTTTTGGGGAGCTGAAGCCGGATTCTTGGGTGGGGCCATCTTGGAAATGAGAGTGGCACAATGTCAAATGAATGAATCAGGAAAAGTGTTGAGTGCAATAAAGGATCACACCCTCTATGTCAAAAATTAGAACTCAACCTTGATTTAGACCAGTATTCGTCTGATGCCTGTCTTCACTTCATTTTTGCACTTATCTGCAAAGTGAGTTCGTCCATTTTTGGTCTCAATATCTCAGCTGTGCTTCTGAGACATACTCATGTACTTTGGCTGAGCTCTGTAAGAAACAGCCAGTGTGCACTGGGACAAAGACACCATTCTAACCGGTTGCTCTTCATTAAAATGTGCCAGAGAGGTCACATTCGGCCATCTTGCCGCTTAATAGCTTGGCACCGCCGCCACGGGATGGCCGTCTGCTTTGCACCACCACGGGAGCACAGCAATGGTTGATTTGTTGGCCAGGATTTGATCATCTGCCACGCAACAACAATGAAAATCACTGATACAAAAATGTATATACATAGAAAATCCCGTCAGTTGCCATTCAGTTGCTGCTCCTGTGGAGAATCTGATCCAAAAGTTTCTGGAAAACAGAAAATATGAACACATGGAGCAATACCAGATATAAAATTAGAGACACTTGTGTTCCCCCCCAAAAAAAGAGAGCAAGACATTTGCCTTGAAGCAACTCTCAACACATCCCCAGGCACAAGAATGGACACCTTTGTTGCAATGTGGACAAAATAGGACACATCGTGGAGAGTCAGAAAGTGCAGGGCAGGAAGTCAAAACTCATAAATCTCATCGATTGTTTATTATAATTGGGATGCTACGTAACAGACGCTCAAATTAATGACGACCACACAAATAGGAGCATTGTTTCGACAAACAAAAATGGCTTTGTGGGATTCGAGACTGGCAAATATAAGGCAACACTACCCTCTAGTGGAAAATAAAGAAAATACACAAACATTACAATTTTTTTTTAAATCATCGAATACTTGAAAATAACAAAACAAATATACTATCCCAAAACACAAATATTTTAGAACCACACGTCTGTGTACACCTACGTGTACGGTACCTTTTTGAAAAGCTCCACGCGCTGTCTGTTGGTCAAACAGGCCTCCTTCTTCTTCTTTGCTTCCTCTTTTCGCTTCTTCACTTCTGTTAGTGGCCTGCCATAAAGAAAATGGAGAAAAAAAGGCAACGTTTTTTCCAATATAATATTACCTTCATATTTAATGCGTACATCACAAATTCCTGACCGATTTGATTTGAGCTCCTTGGATCCCTCTCTGGATTTTGTCAGATTTTCTAGAAAAAAAGAAAAACATTTATACATTTGGTGAATGTACTAACATCTTGAAATATTCGTGTCACAAAATGCATCAAACGGTTTAAAAAAATGCGCCACGAGAAATGGTACTGTTGTAGTATTCCCCAATGACCACAAGACGGCAGTAAGTGCATCTTTACTGGAAATGCTTGATCATCGCTGGATGGTTTACCCAATAAAATATACATGATAAAAGTCAATGTGAGTATTTCTCAGCTGCATGGCATATTAATGAATTAGTTCCAGCTATGGCGTCCATTTTTTTTTTTTAGTTAGTAACTGTCCAATTTGCTTCTCTTACCGTTGATGGAGCGGGCCTGTTGGTGAGCTCCTCTGGGGGTACGAGGGGCAAGCGTTTGCGAGGCTCTCCTGGAGCGCTCTTTCCTTTCCTGGGCCCTCCTCGCCATCTTTTGCACGCGCTCCTGCGAGCGAGCGATGAAGCGCGGCCTGGACTTCAGCAGGGCTTCCTGCACACATCCAAATCTTATTTTCCTTTTCCCCGTGATAAAAGCTCCTTCCGAGCATGCTAAATTCACATAGCCTCGAGATATTTCCCACAGAGGAAGTCTCTGAATAACCCGTGATTCCATTTTAGGGATGATGGAAAACATCGAGAATGAGCATAATAGCAGCACATGTTTCTATTTCCAATGTTTTGTTCTTTGGGAAGACACGTTTTGGTGGGCTTTTGATGTAATTGCCTATAGCTGCCACAAAATAGCAGCAAAGCATATATTTTCTGTGCTATAAGGGGCGATATGGCGTGACAAAGCTAAATTGTTCCCCTCACTGTGATTTGCCAGGATGCCACAAGAGGGCGCCAACGTAACATTTTTCTGTTGGACGCGACTTTGGCCTCAGCACAAAACAAAAGAAAATGTCACCACATTTTTAAACAAAAACACTACTAGATTCGAGAAAACCGTCACTGTTTAGGGCCACAGAAGCTCAATGAAAGATGGAGATTCTTAGGTAACTACCAAACTGAGCAGAGAAATGCCGGCCCTAAAAAAGAAACATGGTATTGCTATATATTTTGGTAGTATCCCTTGCAACCTGTGTCCTGTTCATCTTATCAAATCTGTCTGAAAACAATGTGGGCCTTTTTCGCACAAAAAAATCGCAAAACACTGCCCTAGCATGTAGCTATCAGCATGATATTGAAACATTATGTTTTATGGCGAGTCATTGAAATTTGATTCCCTGCTCCATATGCCTCCTTGTAAATTAGCGAGTACATGTTGGGATTTGGTAGCAGTTAGACACAATCCCCTGGACCAGTTCAGTTTGGAAAGACCCCTGAAAATAGTCAAAATGACCCAAAACATGTTTTAGGATTTTCTCACCTGAAGAGAAACAGTGGGATGGGATTTTTGAAGGTCAAGAGTGGGAGGTGCAGGTTCAGGGCAAGGCTCATCCCGGGTCGGAACGTTGCTGTGCGCCTTTGCGCACCGTCCCCTGACTGACGCCGCCGCCGCCGAGGCAGAGAGAAGCACATTCTTTTCACTTTCATTTACACACGGCCGGCGGGTGCGGACGGCGTCGTTCCACACCCCCGCGAGCCGTGCCCAGGCGTCGCATTCAATCAAAGGTGGCGGCTCTGGAAGCAAAACTGCGGCGCTTGCAACAATTTCAGGTCATTGTGACCGAGATCGATGTTTAATCAAGGCGAGAAGTGATTATTACATTTGAGGAGTAATAAGAGCACCTGAATCTCCCTGCGGGGAGGCGGCGGGATCCCCCTCCGAATCGCAAGGCGCTGGTTTCTTCTGACTGAGCTGCCGCTGGAGTTTGATGTTCGCGATGATGGCGGCCGCGTTTAGGGCCAGGACTTCCTCCGGAGACTGGTGAGGGTCTGCAAGGCAAGCAAAAGCCGATAAAAAACACTCACTCTGGAATTTACATTTTGCAATTTGTAGGCCTCGTTCAAGTGGACTCCCTTTTTTTATGATTTGTTTTTTTTTTTCCCTTCTTTGGGTGCATTTTTGGTTGGCCGGTAACTAACATCAGTTCTTCATGAACGCACTCACTTTAAGTTAAATAACAGCCTCGGCTTCTCATGAACGGCACCGAAGCTGCTTTTTGACCACGTTGATATATCCGATGGTGCGCTGAAGGAATATTTTATTCACTGCGCATTGTGAACCAGCAACACGCTCACTCGCTGGCTCCAGCTGCTTCGTTTGCATAATCAAACAAATTTGTTGGTGCGAGGACATCATGCTGAATAACATCTTTTACCCCCTCAAGGACACGAGCGAGGACCGTCGTCAAGTAGCAATATTTGGATTTGTTTCACATCCCAGAGGAAAATTACACAGGGGATATTGCGATGGCAACCGAAAAGCGATGGTCGGTTGAGGCCATTTTGATTTCCAGCCATCAGTTTTCTACAGCGCTTATTCTCAAGGAGGGGTGGGTGGGGGTCGTTGCTGGGGAGTTCGAGCCTCTCCCAGCTGACTTTGGGAGACGATTGGATGAAATGGAGTCGGTGCGATCGTTCAAGAATTCGGGCCCTGGAGTGTTTAACAGCGGCACAAAGCGGCGCTATTTTTAGGCTTTGGCAGCCTTTGAACATGCAAAGACAAGAAGTGCTGATACAAAGAAGCCTGTCAAACCTACCCGGAGTTTGAATGAGGGTGAGGCACGGAGTTGAGCTCCATCGGGCGGCAAACGCCTCCCGGTGGGCTTTCTTTGGGGTTTCCTGAAAGGTCTCCTGAGGGAGTCCCAAGCTCCATTTCCTGACAGCCGGTCCCTTGGGTTCTTGTGCAGCAAACTCAGCAGGAGTAGATTCACCATTTTGGACCGGAGACGTTGTTGCAGCCTCGACACGAGTTGGACTTTCCAGTTGCCTGCAGGTCTCGTTTTCCTTGCCATCCGCTCCGAAGCGCTTCCTGCTCGGAGTCCCTGGACTGTAGCTTTCCTTATGCTCCATCACTTTGATGATGGCGGGCTTTCTCCGTAGGATCACGGGGGCGGAGCTGACGGTGGTCCTCTGCTCGGTGACTTTGACGATGGTGGCCTTCCTCTGGTCCATGGGCTCGGCGGGCTGAGGGTTGGCGGTTTGAGGCCTGTCCGACGCGGTCAGACTGGCCGAGCGGCTGATTTTCCGACTGGAGATGGTGATGGATGAGAATCCCACTTTGGTACGGGGGATGAGAGTGGCGGGCGTGGACGTGGTCTGGATGTGTTGCGGCTGTAAGCTGTGGCGCCTGTACGGCTGCGTCGCGGGTGGAGCGCCACTCGCCCCGCGCGAAGGATCAGACACCTTGGACTGAGGGGAAGTTGTCAGAGGACGACATATCGGGGGTTCCCCGACTCTAGTTGGCTTCCTGTGGGAGTCTACGGGCAGAATATTTGAACAGGAACGCGAACAGCGATTGACACACAAGGAATGTTTTTTTTTTTTAAAGTGGAAGACCGGCTCCTTACCAGGAGAACTACGGTGCACATGTTGCACAGAGTCAGGTCGGCCATACTCGACGAAAGTTCTCACAGGACTCCGCGGGGGATCTTCTACTCTGGTTCTTCTTACGAGAGGTGAAACCTGATGTGGGTCTGAAAGGATCTCCGTCGGGGGTTGACCGGACCGAGTCCCTGACACCCTGTTACTACTCCAGCCTCTTCTCAGCGCTTTCCAGATTCCAGTCCTTCCCTGCTCATGAGCAGCGCAGCTTTGCTTGCCTAACGCCTGAAGATGAGATTGGAGATGAAAACCAGTTTCAGAACGCTGATGCCACCCATGTCTTGATGTCATGTAACACAGGCCGCCCTCCCCCCGCAGAAAATGACCCTCGTTTCATGAATGAAGCGTGAGGTCTTGACAGCGTGACCGCTTTTCTAAAGAGCGGCTCAGCTGCCTCGCCTTCCTTCGGGGGGTTTTTTTTGCTGTTGATTCTCCAGTCAGATGACTCTGGGCTCGACACACTCGATGCCCCGCCAGCCACGAGCGAGGCCGATGCAGCACACGGCGTCTGCGCCTCATCCCTCGCAGAATAACAATGAGACTCCAGGCTCAATAAAGAGGCCAGAAAGCAAAAGAGCGGCACGTCTTCAGAGGCCTCTGACACCGTTTATCGAGCACGAAGGAATTACTGATGCACCGTGTCTTGGCTTGTCGAGGCTTTTTGCCGCTTGTACGACACTTGTTGTGCAGAGAATTTCGGTAGGATGTTGGACTAAAACAAATGCACAGCTTGGTTCGGATCGAATATTTCAGCAGGAACGGGAACAGTAAAAAAAAAAAAAAAAAATGGCGGGGTGTTACAAACCAGGAAAACGCCAGAAGCGGGTATTGCAATACGGTATTTCGATACCGAGCAACGAAAGCTCTCATACTGCAACAACTAAGATCTATTTTTTTTGGCTCAAACCGACACTCTAATCACGCGACGACTTTATTGATCTTGGTCAACTCACCAAACAACTCGCTATTCTACATGACACGTTTTAAACTTGGGGGCCTCCAAAACGGTAAAGCTTGGACTTTTTTTGAAGCGAAGTTCGTGTCCACCAAGGTGACAAGCACGTTGTTCAGTAGTTTTCCACAATCCTCATTGACGGTGGTCAAAAAATGCACACACATACGTGACAGGTACCTGTTTGATGACAGGGGACGACCGGTCGGGGGTCCGCCACGTCCCGCGCTGACTCCTCTCCGCTTGGCCCTCTACGACAGAGTGTGTCAAGGCAAAACAAACGGTCACAACGTGTACTTCTCCTTCGCGGTCTGACACATGCACACATATATTTGTCTTACCTCACACTCCACGGTGACAGTGTTGACACTGTCAATAATGGATGTTAGCTTGGAAAAGTGAACGCAGCATCGACCCCGTGACGCGCTTTCGAGCAGCGTTTCTCATACTGGGGTCAGCAAAATAGTTGCAGATCACTTTTTGGGTCAATTCTTTTTGAAAAAGTGCAGCGTTAAAATCTCGAATTGTGATTTGTCCCACATAAAATCCTACTTGTAAAGATTTACTTGAGAGTGTCGTATTTCCATCTGCTGCTGCCTCTGTTGCCATGGTGACAATTTGGGGGAGATAACCCCCCCACCCCCCGCCCCATAGCCTCGTTTAGTTTGCTTTGGAGATGATCCGCAGCCATTCTCATTCCGGCGGGAGACAACTTTTGAAAATGGCACCACTTTTGCGCCGTGTGATTGCGGCAAGAAAAACACAAATAATGTGTTTTCGGTGATGCTGCCAGACGGGAAAGTGCCTCACCGCGTTCCATCTGACTCACCCGATGTCTCATTTGCGTCTCGGCAGCAAAACCAACCCACCCCCACAGCAATCCCCCTTGCAAAAAAAAAAAAAAAAAAAAAATGCAGCAGACTAATTTGTGCCTCCTGGAGAATCTTGTCATTACTCCAGCGGCGTTAGTGCCCATCCTCCCAATCTATTCCTCACGCTGACGGCCCGTTAAGCTTTAGCTAAGCAGAACGTGGGGGGGGCGCACGGGTGAAAATTGGCCGGCAAACCTGAAGCCTTATCTCGGTGGCCATCATTTGCTCATTACCGTCAGGCAGTTGTCAAGTTTGGACGATGGGAGATTTCGATGAGGCAATTCGGATCAGAGCGCGAAAACCAAAATGACAGATTGGCTGATTTCGTGCACATCATCAACGAGCTTTGAGGAGGCCAAACCTGTTATTCACCTCCTCGCTATTGATTATCTTCTTTCAACTGTGCTTATATCCGTATTCCCGCTCGCCGAGGATGGATTACTTTGATTCCCGCGAGAGGCTCCGGGGGTCTTGACGGGATAATCGATGTATAAACAAGGACGGGGGTTGAGGGATCAAACCTGAGATAAAGGCGGCCAAGTGACGGACTGCCATGCTCAAAGATTAGTGGCGAGAGGGCCCCTACTCCAATCAGTCGACATCTCGTCTTATCTTTGCGCCGCATCTCTTTTTTTGGTCGTATTTTCCGGGCTGAAAAAGCCTCTTCTCCAACAAACGCAATCCCGCCAGAGCGATCGTGACGCCGCAATGGGCAGCAGCCGCTCTCCAAACGAAGGTTATTATTTTTCATCAGCCTTGAACTACGTTCCTGTTCCGGGAGCGGGATGAGCACAAACCTTGGTGCAGGCTGACTGCTCCTCGACTCTTCAGAAACGTGGGCGTGATCGGTTGTTTCAGTTTCACCTACAGATCAAATTTGAAAAAGGGAATTAGCCGCAGTCAAACACACTTTGCGGTCGGACGCGTCGTCATCTGTCACAGCATCATTTACCACACACTTGGCGAAGTCAAAACATCTGTCGCATTCAGTTCAACAGTATAAAGAGTGTGGCCGAAGAAACCTGAGCACCTTCGACAATCAAGCTTTCACACTTGGTGGAGGTCAAAGGTCACGAGTGCTCCCAAGGATACCAGAATAAACAAAAGGTATTTCAAACTCTGATTCAGCCGTGACGACCTGAGTCACAGAGCAAATGTTGCCGTTGTCCGGCAGAAGAGGCCAGTCCGTTAGTTTGTGAAAAGCAACCGATCAATTGCAAAGTCACACACTGGGTAAGGCGCCGAAAGAATTTGCCGCACATGAAGTGGGTTTTTTTTTCTCTCAAGGCTTCAAGCGCAAACTCTCGCGCCGTAGCTCCACAGCAGTCGTAAACCTTAAGAAATAATGCACAGTAAGCTCTTTTCAAAAGGATGTGTTGTAGCCGGGGGGGGGGGGGCACCAAGGCTTCACGACAAACA
>CAAKHF010009155.1:29969-52409 GCA_901007745.1 Hippocampus kuda
AACAGCTCCCTGCGGCACTCTCTTTCTGTCCCTCTGTTTTTTGTTTTTTTTTTTTAGTCCCTCACTTTGCTACCTTGTTGCCTTGAGACTTGCAGGCCTGAGAGTCCACAAAGCCTGCGAGGATTACAGTAGCAAATCCTCCGGGGGCTGAATCTTGACAAAGACGTGCTTAATACTACCGCAAAGACAAAATACTCTTGAATCAAAGTAGCACTTGAAATCTGTCAGAAACCAGGATACCGCCATCACCTTTGGACATTGCGTATCGTCAAAAACGTGGCAACAGTGGGAGTCACTGGATGAAAAAGTCGAGTCAGTTGGACGTGAGGTGCCTGTTGCCTCACCTGGGCAGCAGAGTGCGGCGAAGCATTTTTTCTTCGGTCCTGCGAGTCTTCCTCCTTCATCACTCTTCCTTGAATCGGGAGCCACCCGCTTTTCACCGGCGCGACATCACTGAGTTGGGACTGCTCCTTTTTGGGCGTCTGCGAAATATGAACCCTTTCCAGACTCCCCCTGCGCCCCACGGGGACAAAGAACTCACTTTGGAGGGACTCCCGGCTGCCCGCAGAACTTGCCGTCAAGTTGCCGCAGGACGACGAGACCCCGCCGAAGGAGGGAGTCCGGTACGGTCTTTCATGGCTTGGTTCTCTCCCATGGCTGTCGCCCTGCATTCTGTGGAGTTGCTGGAGCCAGCCGTCCAGCTGGCTGCCCTCGATGGCGCTCTGAGGCCGAGCGGCTCGTCGGGACCCCCGGGAGAAACTCTCCCCCTTGGAGCTCTGCGTCTCCCAGCGGGACTCATCTCCGGATCTCCTCCAGCCCATCGGCAGGTGAGCAGCTGGCCTTCGGAGAGTCATCCGTTCAGCGGCTCAGGTAACGAGGCCGAGGTCTCCGGTTTCAGGCTGTGATCAAAGACTTTTACAGCGGAGGCAACCCGTGCTCAAGTCGAGCATGTGTCAATTATGTAGTTCGATACTTACCCCAAGTGGACACTTTTTTTTTTTTTTCACCCACGCGCAACTTTGGATGTTAGATGTACATGGTCTTCAAACAACGAGATGCCACAGGGCGCCGTCTCCAGTCAAGGCATGTAGTGTGAGGGATGCTCAGCCAAACAAAGGCGTTACTGAGCACAAGGGAGGGAGATGGGAAGATCCAAGAAGTGGGGGGGGGGGGGGGTACTTTGAGGAGAAAACAAACACTTGTTGATCCCAGAACAAACCAAATAATGATTTTGTAACACTTTTTCAAAACCGTCAATCTGTGTTCTCATGAAACATTTGGATTGGCAGATATGCCACGTGAAGATAACGTCCCAGATGAGACGACTATAAATGTTATACTATGATTTCCGAACAGGAAAAAAAATGCACCCCCCACCCGCCTTCTTTGTCGACTCCCCTCCATTTGGGCCCGTCCCAGGGATCTTGTGATCGGCAGATGATGATGAGGCTCGTTTGTCCTGCAGCTTCTGTCTGTACCATGTGACCCTCGCAAGGCTGTCGGAAGAGTCAACAGGGATGCACGTGGCGCACCTCAGTGCATGAAAGGTTGACGGCGTCAAGATTATCTAAAAAAAATCCAAGAAATTGTTTTCACTTTGATGTGTAATGAAATTTGTTGCTTCACAAGGGACCGAAAGAGGAATGAAAATTTTCCAGAGGGCACTTTTGTTTCTTTGTACATGTTTGGGAATGTCAGTGTCATGTCAAAAGAGGTGATGTAGCAAAAGTAAAACAATAACATAAAACAACATTTAAAAAAAAAAGGTTTTTCATTATCAGTCATAAACTTCACTGTAAAAGATGGCTCTCATTGCGCCAATAACTACGTGATATAAAATAATCTCACAGTATAACAGTCAGAAATTGCCATTTTCATAGACACGTTCAGTATAGGTGCGTTTTATAATGACTTTTGGTGGTGTGAATATATTTTACTGCTTTAATTAATCTCCTCTCGTATATTAACCACCGTAAAGCTGTTGTCTTTGCATGTTTTCTCTCCTCCCAACAGTGCATAAAGCTTGTATATTGTTTTACGAGGGAATGCAAGCACCCCAAAAAACATTAGCCATCTGGGGTGTGGGCGAGGCGGGAGGTGCATAATTGAGAGAGCCCTCACACAGCATGAGAACGTAATGTGCGCATAAACAGCAAATGAACACTGGCGATGTGGTGGAGTACCTTAAAACCGCACAATTTAATGGCACACTGTATTTGTCTACCAACAGTTGGGGATTTTTATGTCTCGTGATCATTGTTCCACAACAAACTACATAACCGTTTGTTGAGAAACTTTGGCCCGTGGTAGAAGAATTTATTACAGTTTCAAGATTTTTAATTGAAGAATAACAACAACAAAAATCAATAAATCAGGCATATGCAGATGATGGGTAACAATAAGGTGAACGTTTGTTTATCTTCTTTAGGTTTGTATATTTTTATACTTGGCCCGTTACAGCCTTTTGTGACAATGCAATGCAACTGTAATGCAATACAGTATATGTCACCAAAGTGATGATTTAATAAGAAAGCAGGGGCCTGCGAAATGCGTGTACGCCACATAAATTCTGCCCTGGTGACAGGCGACCGGTAAAAATGTATCCAAGTGATTCTATTGCCCTACGTTGCTAACCTGCTTTTCAGAGGTCTAGGGAATTTTGAATTCATACAATGTTTTCACTCCCTAAAATTATTGGCTGACCATCCATTTGTTTGAAAATAAAACCACCCTACCTAACCTTATCACACTGTTAAATTTTGAAGTGCGCCTCAAAATTCTGCCTAGCAACCAGTGAGAAAAAAGCCCTCACGTTGAAAGATTAGAGTGATTCAATTGGTCCATATGCTACTCCTGCTCGCACGCTAAAATGTGATATCAGATGTTTCGAATAAGATAATTTATGAATAAATATACATTTATGTTACAAGCCATACATTATTGATGTACCATAGATTTGATTCAATATAAAACATTCATAAATATTGACAAGTTTCAATGAAGTGATTGAAAATGGTTGCGCCTCAAAGTCAGCCTATCAACAAGA
This sequence comes from Hippocampus kuda, assembly GCA_901007745.1. Lineage (NCBI taxonomy): Eukaryota > Metazoa > Chordata > Actinopteri > Syngnathiformes > Syngnathidae > Hippocampus > Hippocampus kuda. The sequence continues at coordinate 33,016 of CAAKHF010009155.1, forward strand.
GGCAATGTGATGAAAAGCGACTCTATTGGTCTGCGTAAACGCACCTGCTGGATCGCTTTATGTTTTTTCCAATTAGAGAATTTAAAAAAAAATAGATACTTTAATATGTTAGAACCCGCTGAAATTAATGGTGAACTGCAGGTTTGTTTTTATAACAAAACGCCAATTCATAAATATTATGAACGTGTGTTACGTGATTGATTAGTTGACCGCATGACCAAACCAACTTCCGGTAATGCTGTTGAATGGCGTCAAATAGAGTGATGTGTGCTTAATGGCATATAAATTAAGAAATATTCCACTGGTTTTCGCCGCTTGGTGCTTTTAGGATCCTTGCCGGCTGGGTGGAAAAAAAAAGTTTTGAAAAAGTTCCCGTGGTTCCCCCTAGTGGAAGAGTCAGCGGCGGAAAAAAAAGAAACATGGCGACCCGGAGTAGCTGTTCAACTCTCTGCGGAAAGTGAGGCAAAAGTCAGGCGTTTTGCGAGCGACGAGGTCTCGGTTGTGAGGCCTCGTGGAAACGGGGGAAGGAGGTCGGAGGATGTCTCGTTGGGTGCCCACCAAGAAGGAAAAGTACGGCGTTGGTAAGTACAAATCAAAAGCAGCAACTCCATCGTTAGCGCCGTTTAGCTCTCTCATCGAACAAGTTTGGGAAGGGAGGGGAACAGAAGGGACGGTGAAGCCGAACACGACCGCTACTCTCCGGCTTCTCCTTCCAGTTCGGAGACTGTGTGAGTGCGGACTTTGGCAGCGCGTTTTGAAGCGGAATGGCTGAAAATGAGTCTGCTTTTGCGCGGTGGCAGTGGCGGTGAAGACGCTGGGAATTGTTCCGAGGCGCGCCTCGGTTGCTGTTTCCTGTGCGTGCGGGCGGACGAGAGGGGCCTGAATCACGACCTCGCTCCGCTTCCAAACTCTTCCACTTGAGCTTTGCGGAGGCAACTTTTTACAGTGTAAACTTTGGCTCATTTCTGCTTTTTTTTTCTTTTTTTTTTTTACTACGTCTCTTTTATAATTGAGCGGTCTGACTTCACTGTGCCACTTTACTTCACGTCCCTCGACAAGGTAAGTTGTGTTGTTTCGTCCATGCTAATGTGATAAATCACTCCAGGATTAGCTAAATACCTGGGATGTGTCAACAAATGACATTCTAAATCAAGGGAGTCCAAACCTCTTCGTTTGCGGGCCGCATACAAAAAAAAATGGAAGGAGGAAAAGGCCACTTTAAAATTCGTCATCTTTTTGAAACACACTGAAGTCAGTGAAGAGTGTATCTCATCATTGATTTGCACGTTATTCAGCATTTCATATAGATCAGCATTTTGTCCACTTTTATACCCACAAATTGGTGATGAAAAGTTTCTGTCATCAGTGTCCACTGATTCTCTTCCAATATCAACAGTAGAGTCATAGTTTATTCATGGTTACGTTTAAAAGAGTAATGATTATGTTGGGTAATTGAGCAGTACCCAGAAATAAATTTCCTGCAGTAACTGTCTCGTGATAATTACCTTGACTTAATTTAAAAAAAAAGAACATTCAGGGGAAAAAAAATGTTCTGGAAGTGAATTCCTGTAGGTTAGCATCTCTGAGTCGGTATTGGTTGGCAGTCTCACTGTTGAAAGATTGGATTAGTGTTTCCGATTGGCAGTTGCGGTTGTCTGCCCCGCAGACGGCGCTCATTTGGAACAGCCGGTGACACAGCCGAGCGATGTTCTGTTCCCCCCGCCTCTCGTCGCGACCGTAAGTCACAAGTCGCCCTTCACCCAAGGCAAACAATCTTAGATGCGGGCGGCTGCCAAATATGTTTGTAATTAAACCCTTACTGCTACAGTTCGAGCCATGCGTCTCAAATCATCAGCTTTGACCTGCTTCTCATGACGGATGTGACGTTTGCCCTCCTCTCACCGTCCGTTTCAGGTCCAATAAATATGGGGAAGGCTGTCTCGGCGTCCCACATTTCACCGTGATGCCCGTGACTGTTCGCGACCGCCTTTGAGACTCTTCTTCTTTTATCATGACACCACCGCGGTTGGTAATAGTGCAACAATAGGATTTTGGGGGGACATGAATGAGGAATAATTGTAGCTCTCACTCACTAACTGCTCACACCAACAAGGGCACGGGCTCAGGGGTCGTTTCATTTTGCCCGCACTCACGACTTCCCAAAAAAAGCAGCTTATACTACTGTTTTCTTTTTTTTTTTAAACCGTGGTATACCTTCAAACTAATAACCGACCCATGAAAGCGAAGGATGCATCAGGTGTTTAACTCCTGGGCGACTTGTCTCCCGGTTCCATGTCTGTGCCGTTTTTACAGAGCAGCGACTTTGACAGGTGGCGTCAAGGGGGCTTAACTTTGGGGCGACTCAAGAGACTGGCTAGCACAATTCTCCTTTTGGACAAAGGCTGCCAAAGATGCAGTGGAACCTGTGTGGCAGTGTATCACGCTCCCCCCTCCGCTCCCCTGCCGGTATTGATCCAAACAGGCCTCACATTGTCTGCCGAGGTGCCCCCGCCGCGCTTCCATTGCCAACTTGACAGATGGTCCAATGGCGTGCGCGGTGTCGGTGTGAAACGCAGTTCAACCACGTCGACCGGCATCATTACATAATTTAGACGGGCCTTGGTGACAATAATGCAGCAGAGCCGCCCGACTGTCAACTTCTATTAGGCGGCTGGTGGCGTGAAAGTGGAACCCCCCTCACCAGCCCCCAAGTTTCGCCTGATACTCTTTTTTTTTTTTAATTTTCTTTGCCAATAATTGACAAAATAATGTCACCTTGGAAAACCACAGAAAAAAAGTTTCACACCCATTTTGATAAAATTCCTTGATGAAATTGACCCTACGAGACACTCATGCAAGCTCGTGTGACTCTCGAAAGTTTGGGTCTCACACAAGCTTGCAAAGTTTGTTAAAAGGTTAACGACAAACTTTTGGGCATGAAGTGCTCGCAACCTCCCCCCCAGCAACGCTTTAATCTATCAGAGTTTTGCTCGCAAGCCAACGGGGGCTTCGACATTGGACAACCCGTCTTCTTCAGCGCACCAAGAACTAATCTCACAAGTCCGACACTTCAAGGCTGTCTATCAGCGCTTGTTGTGAAGGTCCCCAAAGCTCTTTGAAAGGAGGTTGCCTCTTATTTATTCGCAAATCAACAGGCTCAGCATCTCTTGGGCAATTGGGGTCATACTGTCAACATCAACTTAAGTCCTTGTTATTGTTGCGTTTGTCTCATGTTTTCCATGGCGCTGTCAGTCACTGTTTGGATCCCTGGGAAAATAATTTGGGTCGTGTACGCAGAGTCCTCAGTTATGGTCCAGATGTTCTACGTTTCTCTGTGAGGAACCTGCTGTTTGCAGCCATTTAGCCAACTCCACTCGCGAATGTGGAACAACACCTACGTATGGGGTTCGGCGAATAGTACATGCACGAGGGCGGCGGGAAAGCTAAATTACTTTCGAGTCTGTCGCTGATGGTGCTTAATGAGCACTTTCAGTCTGGAGCCCAAGGCCGCTCTTTTGCAGTCGAGGAAATCTCAACAGGAAGTCACCCCCCGCCCCCCCATCTCCTCTTGAGCCAATTATAAACAACGGCCCCTTGAAGACGTTTTTATGAAAGTGTTGGCATGATTGGGCTAAAATGTGCGAGTATAGCGAGAGGGAGAAAAGCTTCCTACTGACCCCACCGCCTCCCCGCCCCCTCTCCCGATCGCACATAAGCAAAGAGGAAATGTCGCTTGAGATATTAAACAAATCACAATGGATGGAGAGCTTCCAGTAAAGGCCGAAGGAAATATGATCTTGCGCAGGAAGATGAACTATGTATCATTTTGGCAAGTTGTCCAAAAAAAAGAAAATAAAATGGAGGGTTGCACTTTGAAATTTGCAGACTTCCGCTTTAACTTTTGAGCATCTAGTGGTGCGAACCTGCGACCTTTAAATAGTCATCCTTTTTGCAACTCTTTCTCGGTGACTCATCCATTCCAAAGCAAACTCACTTCAAGTCGACCGCACATCTCCAGACAAGGCCGAAGACTCTTCATCTGCATTGACGGCTTTGTAAAGATGCCGCCCCACGTGCTTTACCGAATTCTATCGTCACCTCTGCCAACCTCAAAGCCTCCCTAAAACATATGTTTGATTTTTGCCATGGAATGTTCCAAGCAAAAACTCACAAACAAAATGAGGTGATCACAAGTCAGAGGTCGACCAAAGCTGGGACATGGGACATTTTGACAGAGCATGTGGGCCCGCTTAAAAATAAACACACAGGCATTTCCTGCCATTAGCGATGGCATAATGGAGCGCTCCCTGCTGTAAAGTGACCAAACCCTTGTTCCGTTTTTTTTGTTTGTTTTTGTTTTGTTTCACGGCCTTCGCCCCACATCGGTACCTTTTGTGTACTTGAAACAAACTGCGTGCGTTTCCTGCGGGTAGCGCGAGTCTTTGTTCACGTGTCAGCAAGTGGCTCTGGTGAATTCTCTGGCCTGGTTGGGTTGTTTGAAGCCGCAAAAAAAAAAACACTGGCGTGTATTTATTGATGGCAACCTGACACACGAGGCTAATTGAAATACGCAACTGCTTCGTCTCACACCGCCTCCAGTGTTTTGGTCTTTCCCGCCGCCTGTTGATGATGCCGGCGTCAGCGTTAGCCGGCGTGGGCGGACGTTGTAAACACACGGCAGTTCCTCCTCGTAAGACTCCCTCTGGTCTTTTTCAGCCATCTACAACTACGATGCCCGCGGAGAGGAGGAGCTATCGCTGCAGATTGGAGACACGGTGCACATACTGGAGACACATGAACGTAAGAATCTTAATCTCATCTGACGTTTTCTCGATATAGGGAAGTGCAATCTGTCAAAACTTCTCATTCGCTGTAAAAATTCACCATCGGTTCCTGTATTCTTCACCATACTTACCATGCATTTCCTTGTTCTCTTGTCTTTTTTTTTTTTCCTCACAGACTGGTACCGAGGGCATCGGCTGAGGAGAAAATCCAGAAAGGTGAGCGTCAGGTTAATACAGTCAAGTTCTGACCCAGTTCTTGACCCGTACATGTCTCGCATTGACCTGTCTGACCTGTGTTCCACTCTGGCAGGGCATCTTTCCCGCCTGTTACATCCACTTGAAAGAGGCCACTGTCGAGGGCAGCGGGTCAGTACTCGAGCAGCGCGTTTCTGTGATTGCGCAATAACGTTACTTTCCTGTCAGGCTGCCAGACTCGAGACCTTTCAAATGAATTCAGAGATTTGCTTTGAGAGACATTTTACAGGTTGGAGGATCACTGCTGAAAACGTTCCAAGACGCAGGACGATGTCGTGCACAATTGTGGAGATGCAGAATTATATATTTTTTGTAATTCGCTAATCGTCAACCTTTGAGATGCACTGGCATGAGTTGCCCCTTCTCACAATATACTGTAAAAAGTGGAGGAGATTGGTTCGTACTTTCCCTCACTTCGACATAGTTCCAAGATGCCACCGGATGACGCCAACGCAATATTTTATTTCGGGGCCCGAGCGATTAATAAAATCGATTTTAAAAAGAGACAATACTGCCCTCGTTTGATGACATGCGGTTCCTTGTGACCAGCCGTCACCATGCTCTGTTTCGATTTGTGAGTAAACCATGGTATTTGCCGTCGGTCACCGCAGGCAAAAGGAGACAGTCGTTCCCACTGAGCTGCCGCTGGTGCAGGAAGTCACCACAACGCTGCGGGAGTGGGCATCGATATGGCGCGACTTGTACGTGGTAAGTAGCAACTTTCTTTTGTCGGTCTATGAATCTCGTGAGTGTGTTGACAGAAATTTGGGGTGCTTGCAGGGGGACAAACGCGAAATGTTCAACTCGGTCCGGGACATGATCTACGACCTGATTGAATGGCGTTCGCAAATCCTCTCGGGCACGCTGCCGCAGGATGAACTCTCCGAGCTCAAACAGAAAGTCACGTCCAAGATCGACTATGGCAACAAGTGAGGATTTGCTTGTTATCCTCTCTAAAACCTTTCTTTGATAGCACCACTTGTTTAAAAAAAAACAAAAAAAAACCCAAAACAAAACATCTTTATCATTTGACCAAGACGGAGGGATTGAGAAATAAAAACTGAATGGCTTAAATGAAGATTTAGCCTTCTTCTGTACCCATAAAGTTTGAATGTGTGACGTGCCAGTGGAAAATATGATGTAGCGAGAATGATGTCAATTGCGCGGAAGGGGGATGGAATGCCGGTTGTCATTCATATTTCAACAGGTGAGTTGATTAAAAAATAGACGCGGTGGAAATTTAGTCAGAGTCAACACGGTCATGAAGAGTGTGACAGATTAATGGACTTTTCTGTAGCTGGGATTAATGACGCAGAAGGGAAATGGATCGGGTGCTGTCGTGCTGACGTTCTTAGTCACCTTTTGTGGAATATTTGGCGCCCACTACCAATTTTTTTATTTCAATGAAGGAAGAATGTGAAACGAGAGAGAGAATTTGATCCTATTCTTTTTTTTTTTTTTTTTCCAGGTACTTGGATCTGGACCTGGTGGTTCGGGACAAGGACGGAAACATTCTGGACCCGGAGCTGACAAGCACCATCAACCTGTTTCGAGCTCACGAGACGGCTTCCAAGCAAATCCAGGACCGCATCCAAGAGGAGAAGGTGAAACAAAATCCTGGCTGGAGACCTGCAAACATGCTTTGAAGCTCAAACTCTGACTTCAAACCCTAATTTGAAACCCAAATTTGAAAACCCAACCCCTCCCCCCTAAAAGAATGGTTTAAATGGAAATTCTTCTTTTTGCCTTCAGTCGCAGAAGCAGAATATCGACCTGAGTCGGCAGGCCAAGTTCGCCTCCACGCCGGCGTTTGCGCTCTTTGTCACGCTCAAGAACGTAGTGTGCAAAATCGGAGAGGATGCCGAGGTCCTCATGTCGCTCTACGACCCGGTGGAGTCCAAGTTCATCAGGTGAGTCCCTCAAGGAGAACACGCTGAGTGAGGGAGCCGTGGGGTATTGATTGATTTTTTTTTTTTTTTTTTTTTCTCTCACTGGCAGCGAGAACTACCTGGTTAAGTGGTCCAGCTCCGGTCTGGTGAAGGACATCGACCAGCTTCACAACCTGCGTGCCGTCTTCACCGTGAGTTGCTTTTCAACTTGGAATGTGATCAGCGTTTCCAAACCTCCCCAAAACAACAGCACACGTATTTGTAATGTGTTTTAGAAAAATAGCACTCCATATTTTATTTTACGAAACCCAACAGACACAATAAAACGGAACGTAAGGATTTTTATTTTTTTGCATCAATCCAACGGACAATGAGCTGCTCCTACAAATGTGGTAGACAGCTTAAGCAATATTAGTCTTTATTCACAGAGGATAAAGAATATCTCCCAGTAAGTATTGTTCAAATAGCTGTTGCTTCGAGGGTTATGACACCGCAAAGCATATCTATTCGTGAGCCCTTTGCGCATTGTTGTTAGCATTAAGCTAAGCTGACTTTAGCATGGGAAAGCTATGTGGACGTTTTGAATACCTGTCTTTGTTTGACTGTAAACGTCCGCTGGGATTGGCAACAAAACGCTGATGAACAATTGCCCACTCTTTGCTGAATTGCTGCTTATTGTGAAGTGAGTTGCATTGCACCGCTGTGCCGTTTTGCTCAGTTGAGCGGCAGCGGTGGTTTTATTGCTTGACGATTTGTTTCCTCTCAGGATTTAGGCAGCGAAGACCTGAAGCGCGAGAAGATCAGCTTTGTGTGTCAGATCGTGCGAGTGGGCCGCATGGAGCTGCGCGATAACAACACCAAGAAGCTGACGTCAGGCCTGAGGAGACCCTTTGGCGTGGCAGGTGAAGCCCACCGTGCGGTCCTTGAAAGAATGGTTACCCGAAATGTCTTATCCTTTAATAGATGCCCTGCTAATCAGGGCAGTGGGACAAATAAACTTTAAAAGTATAATCTACTGTATTATTATTATTATAATGATCACCCCTGGACACGATGTGCGAAATGAACGAGGCTTCCCCACTCTGAGGCCATTTTGTGTCTGTGCCTCACCAATTTTCCAATAATACTCTCCTTGTCTCCCCTCCCTGCAGTCATGGACGTCACTGACATCATCACGGGCAAAATGGATGACGAGGACAAGCAGCACTTTATCCCGTTCCAGCCGTAAGTGCACAACGCGATCATTCTGTGGCCGGCCGAGGCGCCGCCCCCCTTCGATTCCGTTCCCCCCTCCAGTCCTTGACACCTGATTAGCGCCGACCTTAAGAGGCGTGCGTTTCTCCTTTCCCCCGCTGACTCAATTAAGGCAATCTCATTAACGGGCTGCCACTCTCGCAGACAGGCGGAGCAACCTTTTGCTTAACGCCATTTTCCGCATAATTGCAAACGCTTCAACGGGGCCAACAGGTGACCCGGAATTTCATCCGTCCGCATAAATTATGCTCATTACAGCTCATCTACAAGCAGGTGCTTTATGTGTTTAAACAGACAAAGCATCAGGGAAAATAGCACTTTGCGCAGTGCTACCTTGACTTGCTTTAATTCATTCCGTGGCGAAGCTCTTAATTCAGTTTACCAGTACTTAGTTCTACCGTGATCCTTTTTCTGTGACGCGGTTTTAAAACAGCGGGTAAAATTCAATTTAATGAAGGGAAACTGAATAAATGTGGTTTTAAAACGGCAGGTAAAGATCCAGTTCGATGAAGGGAAACTAAATAACTTTGGCACAATTACACAGAATTAAAATATGGAAAATAAAATGAGCAGAAATAAGACGAAATCCTTTTATTTTTCGGACTAATCCTCTCATGACATTAAAGGTACCCAAAAAGGAAAAGTCATTGACCTCCGCACACAAAGCACCTTTGTCCACAATCATCAACACTCGTTTTTATAATATATTAGCACTTCAGTATCTGGCGAGGGACATCGTTCTCTTGAATATGCGGCGCCAGATTTTGCTCCAACGAGTTAAGCTACCACATTTTGTGTGTCTGACATTTTGTCCTGAGTACTTCCCGCACTTCGCTATCACCATTACACTTGTTTCTCTCAGCATCACCGGCACATCTGCTGTGAAAACATGACCCCAAATGACGAGTACATAATTAGCATGTTTTTTTTTGATCGCCCAGGAAGTTTCCATCTGTGAAGACCCACCGACGCCAACTGGATGCTGTTGTCGAAACGATCATTTCTGCTTCGCCGCTAATGAGCGGAATTGTGCGGGTCTTTCATTGCCCATTTCTTGTTTGTTTGTTTAACTCATTCAGGGTGGCCGGCGAGAGCGACTTCCTGCAGATGGTCATTAACAAAGTCATCACGGCCAAAGAAGTCAACCACAAGGGCCAAGGTAAGCGCCCACATGATGTGTGATTGGAGCATAAAAACGATTGTATGTGCAAGAAAAGCTTTTCATGCTCAAACGCAACATCGCTCTTTGTCGAGCATTGACACTGCCCCTGTACCTAAAATAACCTCCCGCACATCTCCATGGTAGCAGCATTCTTCCGCTAATTAAGACACACGGCTCTTCTACTAAGACATGATCACAGATTTGACACGTCTGCGCACGAAGGAAGAACATGCAAGGTGTCTCCTTGCTCTGTCAGCAGCTGTAAAGCCCTCCCAAGATAAATCGAGCACTCAGTCGCAGCTAGCCAACCAAAAAGCTTCCAGCCAGTCTCATAACAACATGAGGCCTCTCTAAAGCCAATCAAAAGAAAAGGTTGAGGTAGATGAATTCAGTGCGGGGAGGGGTGGGTAAAGAAAAGCACGCTCATTGAGTTGATCCTTCGATGCTTTCCTACGATGCGTGTCCTTTTAGTGATGGCATCATGAAAAATACAAAAAAAAAAAGCCAAAGTAAAAACAAAACACATTTAAGTATTTTAATTATTATTATTATTATTTTTTTTTTAAATCGTTAGGCCTGTGGGTCACCCTCAAACTGCTTCCCGGCGACATCCACCAGATCCGCAAGGACTTCCCTCACTTGGTGGACCGCTCCACAGCCGTGGCTCGCAAGATGGGCTTCCCGGAAATCATCATGCCGGGTTTGTGGAACATCTTTTCCCTAATTTCACAATGTCTTGTCCACTTTTAACATCACGCTATTGTTTCTATTTGCCACAACTTCTGTACCAATTTCCGCTAGCCTACGCAGATATTTATTTGTTTGGTAAAATGACAGGGATGATTAAATGTACAATGTTGAATTCTCTTATCTATTAGTTTTTTTATATCACATTAGGATGTGTCGACTTTTTTTTCTCTCTTTCAGTAAGCCTGACAATTGTGTTTTCCCGAATGTCACATGTGTGTTTTTCCTGTTTCCTGAACACTACAATGTTGCTGCTTGGCCACTTCCTGTTCCACTTATCTGTTGTCGCTTTCCAAAAGGTGACGTGAGAAATGACATCTACCTGACCCTGGTCCAGGGAGACTTTGACAAGGGGAGCAAGACCACCCCCAAAAACGTGGAGGTCACCATGTCCGTGTATGACGAGGATGGCAAAAAACTGGAGGTACGACATCAAAGTTGCTATAGTCAGCTAAACATATTGTCGGGTTGAAAACTTGTTTGCTTTTTAAAAATTATTATTATTTTAAGCATGTGATTGAAGGTATTTTAGTTTGCGTCGAGTCTCCAAAGCCTTTCCCTTCCATTTGGACTCATCACTCCATCCAAAATTTGCATACAAGCTGCAAGATATTTTTTAATCATCTGCCAGTCCGTCCGTGTCTCGTGTCCTAATTAAGCTTTAGCGCCCTCTAGAGACTCCAGCCAGTGGCCAGCCTTTTTTTCTTTGCGCCGGATGTTTAATTATTGCCGACCCTTGCTGGGACGACACCTTTTGTACTGCAGAGGCCGTCGGCTAATAGGGAGCATGGGAGCTGTACACCCCAATGTGGGAGGAAGATTGTCTGTGGAACATAATTTATTTTATTTGCGAGCTATCTGAAACAAGAGTGGAACCTCCAACGTCAAAACTAACGTCGTTCTTCTGTTGCCAGAAGGTTTTGTGATGCAGCCAAGTGACCTCTCGTCATCCTGGCACTCCTTTTTCCTTTTTTGGCTGCCATGAATCCCGGCAGTTTATAAAGTGAGTCGTGTGCCCCCCCCCAGTCACGTTCAACTGGGGGCCCTGTTATTCCTCATAATTGCCACTTGTCAGAAGGCATTAGCGTCGGACTAGCTCAGCGTCGGAGAGTCAGCTGGCATCGTGCAAAACTCATCCGCTGTCGGGCCCTTGCCTCGTCGGTACGCGGGATTTTTTTCCCCCATATACACGCTGACCACCTTAAATAATTAATTTCTCATTTAGCCATGAAATCCGCAAGGCTTTCGGGAGCTGCTGGCGGTGCTTAAGCACGGGGAAAAGGCCTGTACCCCGCAAGTGGAGCGCATTTTATTAAACAAGTGTGAACGAAACGCAGTGAGGAAATCGCAGCCATATTGATGATGTGCATTTGTGGCCAGGGGGCGTGTTTATTTACTCAACTGCAGAGGGGAGGAATTGGCACCAAGCCAGAGACCCATCTTTGTGTCACTCGCAACAAGTTAAACACCCCCAACAGCACACCTATTGTCAGCTACGTATGCCAGTAATTCCCAACCACTGTGCACACGAGTGTGTGTTGAAAGATGATAAAGTGTGCCGTGGTAAACGATTCAATTTCACTTCAGGTTCCCGCAAAGTGAGAATGAACATTTTCAATTTGACACATCATAGAGAAGTGAGTCCAAATAGGCTCAGCAGTTCATAAAAATATTTGGGTAATTTTTTTTTTGTTTTGTTTTGTTTTCATCTGGATCTTCCAGAATGTGATTTTTCCTGGTGCCGGAGACGATGGGATCAGCGAGTACAAGTCAGTCATCTACTACCAAGTCAAGCAGCCACGGTGGTTTGAAACTATTAAGGTATTCCCTTAATATACCACTTAACGAATAAAAGATGGCGTACTTGCTGAATTGCTTGCGGAAAAGGTTTTTCCATGCGGTGTTGCTCATCCACACATTCCAGGTGGCGATTCCCATAGAAGACGTCAACAGGAGCCACTTGCGCTTCACCTTTCGCCACCGCTCGTCGCAGGACTGTGCGTACTGCTACTTATTTTTCTACTTTCCTGTGCAAATGATCTATTCTCTTTCTGTTATTTAATTAAAATTTTTTTGATTCGTTTGGTTACAGTGTTTAAAAAAAAAAAAACTATTCCATTGTAAGATTGCAACTTTTCCCCACAGAACAATCCGTCTTTATTGGGGCAATTCAAAAATAGAATCGTGACTTTTTTTCTTGAACAAAAACCTGACATTGTCCTTTAAAAATATATTAATATATAGTTCTTCAACTATGACTTTTTTTTTCTTGAAAACACGGACCATTGACATTACAGCTCGCCCAGCATTCTTGTTCAAGGGCGAGTTAATTCTCATGTATTTTTGTCCTTTCCCAAATGCACCTTCATATTTATGCCGGCAGTAGCTCCTCTGCTCCAAAATATGCGGCACAACAAAGTAAACATAAATCTAAAGTGACAGCTTAACTTAAAGTCAAAAGGCAGCACACCTTCAGCACAATTGTAACTTTGATTGGCCCACAAAAAGAAATGTAGCCCAAAATGAACTCCTTTCCCTCACACTTACCTCAGCCGGATGCTGTGCACATTGCCTTCTTCTCTCCACTGGCCGCCAGCCCAACAATTATTCACTGCTAGGGCCAAACGGTCCAGGCGGAATTTATACAGATAGAATGCGCGCCACATTGGTGATGAATCACACCTGCCCCTTGCGTAAATCTACGCTTGTAGATCGAAATGGAGGATGCCACCGCGACCTGAACTTTCTCCAAAAAACAGGGCCTTAAAAAAAAGGGTGAGGGGTAAAAAAAAAATTATCAGGTAAAAAAAATTAGCTGATTTAAAAAAAAAAATCTAGCTCCCCCCCAAAAAGCCTTCATATTGTTGTTGTTTCGCAAAATAAGTCTTGAAAGTACATTTTCAAGATCTCTCCATGGCTTTTGTGTCTTCTGTTTTTCTTTCCCCTCGCAGCAAAAGACAAATCGGAGAAGATCTTCGCCTTGTCTTTCGTGAAGCTGATGAGGTACGACGGCACCACCCTGAGGGATGGCGAGCACGATCTCACCGTGTACAAGGTACGAGAGCAAACCAGCCCCTCCCACCCTCCTAAAATACGCTGGAGGAGGAGATGTTGTTGCGGGCCGCTATAAATAATCCTTATGAATTGTATCGCGGCCGTCAAATTGATTTAAGATCCACTTTTGCTTGACCGTGGCCACTAATGTCATTTCAAATGTGTTTTCTTTCTTATTATTGGGAAAATGTTCTGAAGGACGTGCGCCATGAAAAAAAAAAATGGAACGGCGCCTCCACTCTTCTCCATTTTGCGTTTGCAAAAGGGTGCCGAAGGACATCCGCATTTGAGCAGTAACGGTCCAGATGTTGAGTGAAATTTCCTCTCGACAAACTTGCAGGCCGAAGCCAAGCGTTTGGAGGACTCGTCCTTGTACTTGAACTTGCCCGCCACCAAGCTGGAACTGGAGGAGAAGGGCTACTCCAGCACGGGCAAGAGCACCCACAACCTGGGAAACTGCACCGTCAGCAAGGACTCCTTTCAGATCTCCACTTTGGTGTGCTCCACCAAGCTCACGCAGAATGGTGAGCAACGCCACACTCACGTCGCCACAATGTTCTACCAACCTTAACTTCTCAACTACCATCCTAAGGTTGTATTTTTACAAACCCAAACATGGTAGGGGGAAAAATCCTTTTTAGCCATCCCCCAGGCTTTTAACTTGTTGAAGCTTTTTTTTTTTTTTTTTTAATTACACGCTTTAAAAAATGTCCCTCCTATAAGATTCCCGCCCCATTATAAAGACGAGAGCATGTTTAACACCGAAGGTCATGGCCTGTGAGGCTCTTTGCGTGTTGGCTCATTGGAAGTGAACCAGTGCAGTGAGGCCGCTGGCGCGCTTCAGTAAATATTCACACGTTAATGCCGAGCATTTTCTGTTTCAATTGCGCCGCGGCAAGGTCACCTTTTTGTGCCAGAGCTATTTTATTCATTTTTTTTTTCCGAGAGCATTTGTTGACTTTAATGACTGCTAACAGCAGCTGTGCTCCTCTAATTTCACCACATTTTTTTAATGCGATTTAAGTACCAGCCTTAAAGAGAGAACTATTTGGTATTTAATTTTATTTTTACTATATACAGTATCTAATGAACCTATTAATTTCTGCCAGCACTCCTTAACTACCTATCTTATTGCCTTTCTTTCTTCCCAAATTCTCTATCCAATCCTCCTCCTTCCCTCTCATAACTTCTTAACTTCAAACCAACCTGCCTTCCATCCGCCCCGGGTCTTCAGACGATACCACCTCCGTGCACTTGGGTAAAGCTTTTGTCTTGGTTTGTTTTCCCAGTGGACCTACTCGGCTTGCTGAAGTGGCGCTCCAACACCAGCCTGCTGCAGCAGAACCTCCGACAGCTCATGAAGGTGGAAGGCGGCGAGGTGGTCAAGGTCAGGACTGGGCACTACCTGCCGAATAGGGTTGCGGTTTCAAGACAGGATTCGGGTTTCCAACCAGGGTTGGGTTTTCCAGCCTGGGGTTTCAGTGTTGGGATGACGTCAAGCCTCGGAGATTCAAAATAGATTTTCAGGCTTGTGTTCGGTCTTCAAAGACCGGTTCCAAGTTCGGGCTTCCTTTCTGGATCAGAGTTTTAAACTCGTGCTCGGTTTTCAAATTGGAGCACAAGAATACATTTGTGAAGTAGTACATTTTTGCAAAGTTCTTGTTAATTAGGTTCCACAGAAAAACGTGTGTGTGTGTGTGCAGACTGCTGATGATTGGTGCCTTCTGTGTGCGTGTTTGCTGGTGTTAGCGGCGCTTTTCATATTAGTAAACATTTCAGCAAGGCCGGCTGATACATCTCACTCGTCTGCCTCGATATGACAGACAAACACGCCGGGCCCTGATGTGATTCATCATGTTTATGTGTCGCCAGATGGATTTGCAGTCAAAAAAAGGAAAGAAAGAAGCAAAGAAAGCTGGCTTTGTTGTAGTTATGGGATATGAGTCATGGAAGTGTTGAAATTAAACACATGCTGGGTCTTGGGTTCAGGCTTCAAACGAGGGTAAGGAAATCAAAGTTTAGGTTTGAAACTAGGGTTTGGGTTTCAAAATGCGGTTCCCAGCCAGGGCTGGGGTTTTAATTTTAGGGTTTAAAAAGGGATTTCAACAACATGAACATTTTCAAACTAGGATCAGGGTTTAAAATGATTTGTTCCAAGTATGAGTTGAAGACAGAGTGGGGGTTTTGAACAAAATTGTGGCAAATTGTGCCCTTTTCAGTTCCTGCAAGACACGCTGGACGCTCTCTTCAACATCATGATGGAGAACTCTGACAGCGACACCTTTGACACGCTCGTCTTTGACGCCTTGGTGAGTGAGAAACTGAAGAACTTAGAATTTTGGCACTTATGTAGAATTTGCTCTTAAATGTCAGCCATTACCAATCGAGGTATATCGAACAACACATGTAAATCGGGCCCAACTAGTCTGACTCAATGGGCATGATGTGCGTGACTAAGAAGATGCCCCCCATCTTCTTTGTTCAGGTGTTCATTATCGGGCTCATCGCCGATCGCAAATTCCAGCACTTCAACCCGGTTCTGGAGACGTACATCCGCAAGCACTTCAGCGCCACGCTGGCCTACACGTGAGTTGGATGGCGTCACGAGGGAGCGACGCGCTGATGACACGCCGTGTGTGTTTGGGCAGGAAGCTGACCAAGGTTCTGAAGAACTACGTGGACAATGCCGAGAAGCTGACGGAGCAGCTGCTGAAGGCCATGAAGGCCCTGGAGTACATCTTCAAGTTCATTGTGCGCTCACGGGTCCTCTTCAACCAGTATGTGATAACCAGGCTCTCCTTTCATAACAATGATGATGCTGCAGTGTACATTAAAAATGCAAAATGCAAACATGACATTTACACAAAAATATTACTGGTATAAAAAAAGATGTTGGGAAAGAGCACAAAATATTACAGCAAAAAAGTTTTTTTTTTTTAAATCTGTTCAATAATTAAAAGATAATACCAAATCACTGCAACAAGAATTGGTAAAATAATACCAAATATGGGGCAAAAAAAAAAAAAACTATCAGTGGTACTCTTCTGAGTTCTCTATTCCTATTCTGAGAGCATCATGAGTGTAATGATGATGGCTAACTGTTAGCTGTGCTCCCCTGGCAGGCTTTATGAGAACAAAGGAGAAGCCGACTTCATGGAGTCTCTGAGGCACCTCTTCACCTCCTTCAACCATATGATGAACAGCAACTCGGAGAATACGGGCATGGTGAAGGTATTTGGATTCCTTCTGCTCCCGATGCTCTTTGTTTCATCCTTCGCTGCGCTTTCTTTGACTGTCTTTCCTGCGTGATCTTAGTGTGTGAGGACTGCACATACGAGCCGAGTCGTGCTCTTTCCTAGCCCGTCAATGCTGTCTCCCATCGTGTGTTAGCATCAAGCTAATTATTTGCTAGTTTTATATTTAACACTAACTGCGAGTGGCACTTGACAGTTCAAAAGACTGAAAGATTTGTTCACTATCTGCCAAACTGCTGCTATCCCTCGGCATACATGGTCTAAAAAAAAAAGTCTTGAGACACAACTCATGATGACAGGCTTTACAGTATGTGCAGTCCAGGCTTCCTAGATGTACCTTTCATCACTTCATACTATTTGTTTGTTTCTTCTGTCTCGGTGTCTTTTCCTCCTCTCAACCTTGACTGTCCTGTGAAATGGTGCTCCTCTTGGCTTTTTGCCCTTTAGCTGCTCCTCAAGGTATTTATCTCATTTCATATAGCTTTGAGTGTCAGCCATTGCAAATTGAAATGTAAATCACCTTTAATTCAGTTTGCCATCAAAACGGGCTGCGGAGGCCAGCTCGAATATAGCCAATTGAATCCGAATGTAGCTTGACATTCTTTTCCTATGACGGCATTTTATTCAAAGTGGCACGAAATGGACATTTTTTTGAGCAACAGTTGTGGTTGTTTGTATCCAGGGTGCTGCACTCAAGTACATTCCCACTATTGTCAATGACGTCAAGCTGGTGTTTGATCCAAAGGAACTCAGGTAAGAAATGTCATACCTGAACATCCCCGATGCAAAACCAAGACAACATTCGCCAATTTGTCACCCAAATAATCCGATTGATTCAGTCGGCCGTGGCACTTTTCAGCTCCCTGCACTCTTTAGTTTGCTTCCACTCCAATGCGCCGACAGCACGTCTTGAGCCAATAAAGCTTTGTTAAACTCTGCAAATATTTGCTTCGCAGTCACTGGAGTCACAGACCTGGGAAATGAATACTCCAGTCAATCAGCAGCCGGCTCTTTGTAAATAAAACACAGAATTTGGAGTCTGACCACCTGCTCTCCAAATATATCAGGACAATAGGTCAACACACATAGAACTATAAATTGTTCAAAACTTAGATGTGGCGGCGCAATATTAAAGCTGCCGGTGATCCGTGCATTACTTTTTCAGGAAGGCTTCAGAAGACAAAAGAAAAGTTAATTCCACGGCGTATTTGAATGTACAAATATTAGAAAAATGCAAACATTTTCAAAAAAAAAATAAAATAAAAAATACACAAAATAGATTCAGTAGAAGTACAAAAGGAGGTGGTCAAGGGGCTCCTAATCACCTTCGTTCTTTCTTCATTTCCACAGTACGCTGTTCACGGAGTTCATCCTCAAGGTTCCTCCGGGTCGCCTGGTGAAGCAGAAACTGGACTGTCTGATCGACATCGTCCACAGTGATCTCTTTACCCATCACGGTACGAAACAGTAATGGAATAGGTCACGCCACCTGCCTGCGGGCTCGCTCGCTAAAAAGGCCATCAGCCAGGGGTCTGTTTTCTCTTTCAATGATTCCTTACCACAGCAACACAGTCGTGAAAAATAGTAAACCCGAGTCCGCGCTGCAGTTTTTGCTTTTTGGAGATAGTCACAGAAGCTCGCTTATGTCACCTGTAAAAAAATCTGCATTTTCGCTTTTTGTATGTGTGTCATGGAGTAGGGGTGACAAGTACTGATGTTATCATGTACTTGAACATGTACTTGGTAATTTTCCGCCTTGAGTGGTAGGATCAGAAGCTGTTTTGCACTGCTCGTACAAGACAGTGTTTTTGTACCTTGCTGTTCTGTGTAAACAAGTACACAGAAGAAGGTGGCGAAACATTTTCTGCCCTCGGGGTGTGGTATCAGAAGCCCCTTTGACACTGCATGTAAAAAGATGGCATTCCCCCCCTGCCTTTTCCATGTTGCTGTTCTGTTAAACACCTGTGTGTCAGGGATTTCCTCGATGCCGGGTTGCGGGCGGAACACCTGTTGTCATGTTTCCAATTCGTCTGGTAAGCGCATTGTTTACATTGAATCCCCGAGCTCGGAGCAGGAATCCATTCGAGAGCGCCACCCGTCTGCATCGACATATGCCGCCCCCCCAGCCACCATTGGCGACTGTTTTTGCGCTCTCCGCAGATTGCCGTGAGATTCTCCTGCCTCTGATGACTGAGCAGCTGAAGTTCCACCTGGAGAGGCGCGAGGAGCCCAAGGCCTGCTGCCAGCTGCTCAGCGACATCCTGGAGGTGCTCTACAGGAAGGACGTGGTGAGGAACGCCCACGTTCAGGCGACCCCCCCCAAAAATAATCCAGTTTTATTGCAAACACGCTGCGCTGCCAACTGTAAGTTACCAGGAGTTACTTTTGTGCTCATGTGTTGCTCACCTGTGTGCAGGGCCCCACCCAGTGGCATGTGCAGATCATCATGGAGAAGCTGCTTAGGACCGTGAACAGGACCGTCATCTCCATGGGACGAGACTCCCCCCACATTGTAAGTCGACATTGACGTGCACACGCTCTAACTTTCAGAGGTTTAAGACAGTCTTACTTCAAACGGAATGCTTTCACTCACAATTTCACTCAAAAGAGGTTTCAATCTATGGAGCAGACATTTTTTTTTTGTGCATCTTATCTTCTTACATATGTCTGATCTCCAACTCATTAGACGATGGGCGATGCGTGGCAGCAACGTGTGCAAAGTATAAATACTCTGCACAATTTGCATGACTTTAATCCGTCTCCCGAGCAGTCTCCAAATAAAAGTACTTTTCATTTGTTCCCTCTTTGAATGCCGTGCCTTGTCTCTGACGTGTGGTCTGCCTTCGTTAGTTTTTCATCGGACGTTGACAAGAGCCGATCATCAATGTGAAATTATAAAGTTTATTTTTTTATTTTATTTTTTTATGGAGGAGTTTTTGAGGACACTCAATACTTTTATTACGTGCTTAAAATACAGCTACAGTGACTTATCTTC
>CAAKHF010009155.1:59491-72278 GCA_901007745.1 Hippocampus kuda
TGGGGGGAATTGAACCTGGCAAGGGCGGCTGCGTTTGTGTATTCCGCTTGAAGTCCTCGGACTCGGATGCGGTGCCGTGGGTCTGCGTTTTGATATATTGATTATGTGCAGGGTGTGTGGTGTCCCCTCCCTTCTCGCTGTGTTCTCATCATAATGAATTGCCTTGGCCCCAAAGACCAAAGCGTATTATATGGGTCCCCGCATTTATTAACATGGACCAAGCGACTCCCATGCAGTCATTCCGGGTATGACAAGACGAATGCGCCACACGTACGAAGTTACTCGCATCGCACTCCGGGACGATCCGATTTCTCGGATTGACTCCAAATGCAACGCAATTCGATTCTCTCTGTTCTGTTGTCGTGATGCAATATACCCGAACGATGATACAATTCAACATAACCTTACGTTGCTTGAGTAACAATCCGATTTCGCCCAACTCCAATGCGCTTCTCCGCACTGACTGTACGACAGCGATTCTTCCCACGCGCACTTTGTTTCCCGTCACGGCTATGCTTCCCAACCGGGCTCTGCTTTCCTCCTCCTTCTTGTGTTCTTCCACCTCCGGAGAGGTAGCTTTCATGGAGATGGAGGTAATTAGATTGCCTTTTAATCCTCCAGCCTGCATCAATGCTTTTGCTATATTTGAGTGTGTGTCCAATCGAGATCATTTTCTCAAAACCAACGCTGATTTCAAGGCTGGGCGCAGACCTTTTAAAAAGGAAACCCGGGTACATTTGGGGGGGGGGGGATTCTGTTGCTCTGCATGTCGTTGGGAGACCAAGTGTTTTGCAGGCTTGTCGCAGATTGAGGAAGCGTTTTTTTTTTTAACGCCAATCGACGTGACTTGATTTATACCTGGACGTATCAGCTTGCTACTGTGCTGGAAAAGTGTATTTTTGTGTTTAGTCATATCCGTCTTCCCCATTGTTGGCAAAGTGTCGTGTTATCGAATGGCGCATTATGCTGCTTCTTGGACCATCCTGAGTAATGGCTCGACATAAAAGACGCACATTTATAAATCAATTGCTACGTCCCTATCGGCCAAGAATATCTATGAGAAGGCTCAGTATTGAGTTGTTGAAGTTTGGAAGAGGAATTGTCATTTGTACCCACCGCAAAGGTTAGCGATGTTCTCCAGAGAGTCGCAGTCTGTCTCTACTCAAGCAGACACAGCAGAGAGATGAAGAGTAAGAAGACCGGCGGGAGCCCGAACGTGACTTCCCCGGGCCAAAATCGCACCAATTTCAACATGAAACGCGTTACTGACTCATTTAATGACACCTCGCGAGCTTCCGTGTCACTAACTTGTCCACAGTCGTCATGCTGCTCTCTTTCTGTCTTTGACATCAGCGCCGTAATCGGGCTCGTGTCGCACTGCCGCGCCAACGCTTTCGAATGATGTTCACCTCCGGGGAAGTACGTGATTTTTTTTTTTTTTTTTTGCATGCCTGACTTGACGCACGCAGATCTCGCATGACCTCACACGTTTTTACGTCAAGCCTTTTTTTTTTTTTTTTAAGTCATTGATTGTTGAGCGAGGGGGGGGAAAAAAATTGATCACTGCAACCCCTAATGTTAAGCTCTCGGCCTCGCTCCGAAAGGCAAGTTGTAACGCAAGCCTCAGCTCCTGCATTTGAACCCCCAGACCCTAAAACATGAGCCCCTTTTTCAAACCTCAAACCCTGACCTCAAATGCCAACATGCATCTTTATCTCAAGCATCTATAAAGTCGCAAAGTGACCGGCAGAAAGCGCCGCAGGGGCCTGCTAACAATCCTGCTAAGACGTGCAGCACGGCGGCCATCAAGGACTGAAGTTTGAGACTTGTCCTTTTTCAGGGGTTTGAAAATGTGCAAGGGGGCAAAGTTGACTCGACACCCTGCCCCAACCCCTCCCTCCTATCCTTCACTTTCCATGCTCCCTCCTTCGCTTCCCCGCCAAGGTCCTGTCACTTCCACACCTGCTCCTTCTCCCCACGCCCCCAAGCAGGAACGATGGCACATTTGTGTCTTTGATGGGGTCGCGCCACTGACCTGTAAATAATGCATGCGCTGTTCCGGCATGTGTCGCAGTTGGCTGTGTCCTGTCCGGTGCGATAGGAGAGCCTGCGGGGGGGGGGGGAAGGAAGATGAGAGTGGTGAGTGTGTAATAATTACAGGCCTTGTTAAGCCGCTCCCGCTTTCTCCCCGGCGTACGTCTCCCGCTCATTAGCGGGGAGTCACGCCGCCCCGCTGAGCGTCCGGCAAGCACGAGAGTCGGGAGGGGGGGGGTGGCATTAGCCACGCTTCGCTGATTGAGAGTGGAGGTGACTCCGCGTGCTGCGCTAAGGGCTAGCTTAATCAAAGCCTGACCACCCGATTGACAACATTAGCTCACAATTACACTCGGCTCAGAAGGGCGCTGAAGCTAATTATTTTCCTACGCTGTCATTTCGTCTTTTTATTATTGTTCTTTATTAGACGGAGGGAGGGCAGGGGGCTAAATGTCAGGCGGCAGTTTACCTTAAGCCACATTTGCTCTTTTAATACGTGGACTCTCTGTCTGCACAATTCAGTTCTTTGTTTCAGCTCGATGTGTCACCCACTGAGCGTTCACAACTCTTTGGATGGATGTGAAGCGAAAAAAGGGAGTGCACTTCTTGGCTGCAACCAGTACAGGTGCTGTCGAGTCAGTCTTGTCTAATTTTCTGCAAGATATGTCGCGACCTGTGTGACGTTAGGCCGCGTCCACCGAATTCAACACCGGCTCCGGAAACACGACTTCAGAACAAAGACAGAAAGATAACACCCTCATCCTATTTTTCGAACATAGCCGACCACTACCTCTTATATTGCAATTAAAAATTCCACAATCCCCAAGTCCACTTCTCTTGTGTTTAGGCCTCGTAAAGAACATTTTTGATGCAATCGAAACCCTTTGAGTACACCGCAGGCTCAATTCTTCCTCAGGCAACAAAGCACTTCTATTGCTCCCTCCGCTCATACCCAGCCACAAAGATAGCTCTCATTTTATGTGGGTTTAATGGGATGTTTCGCTCACGTAATATTCCATCTTGAGCACTGCAGAAGGGGTTTACCTCGATTGTGTGCGCGTGTGTGTGTGAGACGATATCTCCAAACTCTTAAATGGAATGTTCGACATTGCTGTTTGATGACCCCATCATCTCTTGCCGCTTTATGACCACGTCCGACGAATGCGTTAGCGACCGCATTTAGCTCATCATGTCTCCTAATCATTCTCTCTCCGAGGTGCCGCGCCAGTCAAAAAGGAAAAAAAAATTAAACACCGATCATAAATTCCCCGCTCCTTATCTAATCCTTTTCCCGCCATATGCTCTGACAGATATATCGGGGGGTGTGGATGCCGGCGTGGTATTTCACGCCATTGCGGTCTGAGAACGGGATGAGCTGAAGGTGATGTTTTTGAGCGTTAATTATAGAGACATATTTTGGAAAAGTAGCTTTTTAATCGCTCGTGTACACATATTTGGGTCTCTGCCTTTCCAGTGACACGACCAAGTAGATAAGTTAATTGCATTTTTTAATGTTGTTCTTGGCGGCCACTCGGGCGAAGGTCCACATTCGGACTTGGCAAAACCATCATCATCTCTGAGCCAAAAGTGTTGTTGGCTGCACAGACTAAGTTCTGAGAAGCGCCACTTCGTTTCATGACTTGGTAGCAGTCACTTGCGTAGCCGCTGCAGCCTGACAAATCCGTGTGCATGTTACTGACGTCTCGACATTGCCAAAAAAAGGGAAGGCATGGAAACGGGTCTCACCAAGCTTGTCAGTGAAATTCAGGTTTGGAAAGTACTGTAATGACTAAGCGGGGACTGTAGATGGCGTCCCAGCATCGTTTGGGATTTGCGATCAGCGCCGCTTTTGTCTCATTTTATTTGGATTTTAATTTTCGTCATCGGGAACGCGCCATTGTTGGGAAAGTGGGAATTCCAAAAAGTGAACCGACACCACATTCTGCTGTACAAACTCGTTATTGGAAACATAAAAGCCATGCGTCACCCAGGATTTACGCTCTGCAGTCGTCATGGTAACACAGTCTGCTGTAATTCTTCCTAGAGTTGTTATTACCGAAGCAGACGTTTTATTGAGACCCTCCTTGTTGTAAGTTGTGGGGGAAAAAAATTGCACTTTTTCTCCCGCAATTTAGAGAATGCCATAACGGCATGGCTCTATTTTTTTCTTATTTTTTATTTCTATACAGAGATACAAAAACGGCAATCTGGTTGCCTCCAAATCCACGTAAATGGCCGTCGCAGCCCGTCTCACGCTGAGCTAATAAGACAAAATAGCGCCATTGTTGAGCAGGTCTTCCATGCGGGAGACTGAAAGCAAAGGCGCCATTAGCCTTATATTGAGCACCCTGACCCCCCCCCCCCCTTAAAAAGGTCACCGTGTGGGTGGGTGTAAAAAGCATGTACGTGAATCTTATTAGACAGGACAGCCACGGGACTTCCTTCGTGTTTTATTGAGCTGGTCTTGTGTTCACTGATGGCAAATTTCAAGAGAGAGTGAGATTTCGGAGACATTGTTGAAAGTTTTGCACGTGTAGATCGATGGCGAGACTAAATGGCATTTACACTTTTCCTCTCACAAAAAAATGAACAACTCCCTGAGATGAGCGATTTGTACGCCAGTCCACACCTCAAAGTATCTGATTGCCCAGGGCCTCGCAATTCTCTCATCAAATTGCCCCCTTTGTTGGCCTCTTTTCTGATAAACAGTCCTCTATTTCCCAGCTGCCTCGATGCTATCTGCCTTTTTTTTAATTTTTTTTTATAAACTCAGTCGCCATTGAGCCACAAATGTGTATTTCCGAGTTCACGCGCCGTAGACTGCTTGACCATGACGTCGCGCGTGCTTCCACGTGGCAGTGGCGAGATCAATTGCTTGGAATGAATGGCCTTCATTTTAACAGCTAGATTGAGTCCAACTTGAATGCGGCGGAATTTCAGACATAGTTAACGATCACTGAGAGAATGGCAAAGTATTTTTTTTTTTTTTTTTTTGGATTAATGCCACCGACATGGCTTAAGGTGGGATCCACTTACCCCTCTCTGTGGGCCTCCCCCTTTTCCAGTTCTTGGATGACCCCCAGAAGCACCTTGATGGTCTCCTGGCTGGAGCTGATGAGGTTTTCCATGGCTTGAAGCTGTGCTTTAACCTGCCCGTCCTGATCCACAGGCACGATTTGCTTACAGGCCTCCTGGTCAGCCGCCGCCATCCGCTGGGGCTTGTCCGCGGGATGACGCTGCGCCTGCGCGGCGCAGCCTCGGCCGGCGCGCGGCAACGTTTCGCTCCGCGGCCCGTCGGGCTGCAGGCTTTTCTTCCGCTTGTGCCGTGCCGACAGGCTCTCCAGGCACTCCACTTGGGTGAGGGAGTTCCACGCGATAGGCCCGGTCACCTTAGAGGCCCTTTCCGGCAGGTTTCGCGAACACGGCGAGACTTCCTCGCCATCGAGCGGCCGCCTTTCTCCCGGTGGGAATCCCGCACCGGCTTTGGATGCTACGCTGCAGAGCTGGTAGTCCGCGTTGACGGTGCAACTCGGCGGCGGCGCATCGCCGCACGGGCCGTCGGGTGCCGTGTGTTGCTCCACCGTAGCGATGCGCTCATTTGTGTGGAGCAGCGCTTTGGTCCGCCAAACTCTGCTCCCCCCGCGGGCTCCCCCCTCCTCCTCCTCCTCCGCCTCGTCGTCGAAACACGGCGGCGCATCCGGCTTCACCTCCACGACAAAGCCGTTATTCTGACCTCTGTACGTTTCCGCGGGCGCCGCGTGCTTCAACGCGTGCCCTTTCTTGCGCTCGAAGGGGAACGTCTGGTAGCGCTTCTTCAGGTCGGGGGACGTTTGCACCCCGGTGCTGCGCGTGACGTTGGGAATGGATCGACGGGCCGGAACGGTCATGTACTTGCGGTACGCCGCTTTGTAAGAAAGAGGATTCCCGTCCTTGGCCAACTCCGCCTCCCTCTGCTCGTTTTGCGCCTCGCAGATATCCTTGAAACGCACTTGCAGGGCCTTGTTCCGCTTCCTCACCTGTCGACTGGCGTCCAGAGAATACTTGACTTGCAGTGCCAGCGAGGCGGTGGGTAAGGGTGCCACCGCCGCCTCCGAGTCAGATTCCGAGTTGGTGAGCATGTATCTGCCGCCCTCCTTGCTCACCATGGTTCCTAAGAGGCGTGGAGAAAGACAGGGAGTCATTTGGCGCTAATGACTGGGGCTTAGTCATAAAGCTTTGTGTATTACAGCCACTTAAGCCCAAGTAACGGGGATAAACCTGCATAATTATGGCAAAGATCACAATTCTTAGCCTCGCAATTGCCTTGCTTACGAAACAAAATTTGCTAATCTCGTTAGAGCTCCTTTCAATCTTGTGCCTACCCTCTATTGAGCCACAGTGCATATTTTACATTCGGAAAATCTCACGCGACACCAAACTGCCACAAAAATAATTCGTGTCCCGTTGTCAGCCGTGAGTGCACGTCTTTAGAGTGCCTCATTGTCACAGCACGAAAGAGTGCAGTGATGACCGGAGGCTCAAAATGTTTTTGTGGCTCCAACATGTATGTACAAGAAATATGCTGGCGAAAATAACTTGTTGAATAACACAAAATATCCCTCGCATCCCTTCCTAAATTAAACAAAACAAAAAAAAAATGCAAGAATATCCGTGAGTCTTTGGTCGTACCCAAATGTGAAGGCATTTGTTCAGAATAATCCGTTGGGCTACTCTGTAATCCCATTCTCTATGAAATCTGCGACTCCGATTATTTTGGGGGTCCCTTAATCCATGAAGTCATCCAATCCATTTCGTGTTTGTTTCGGGAGCCGCCAGTTGCTCAAGGCACTTTGGCATCGACAAGCAGTCCCTCACCTCACAATGGCGTCACGCCATCGGTTGTTGTTCACAAACGCCGCCTCTTGTTTGCTTCGCTTTTAATTGTCTGACCTTTTCCTTTCACTCTCAACCCAACAAAACTTTATGCAACCTGAGAAAAAGACGACTTGTCTGGTTTGACACATAAAAAGTGAACCCTTTTAAGCCACGTTACAAAAATGTGCGTGTAATGGACATTTTATGACTTTTTTTTTTTTTTCAACTCGGTGATGCCTCCATCCCCGCCAATCGCAATGTGGGACATTTTGTGCATCGTCTT
Organism: Hippocampus kuda; assembly: GCA_901007745.1. NCBI lineage: Eukaryota > Metazoa > Chordata > Actinopteri > Syngnathiformes > Syngnathidae > Hippocampus > Hippocampus kuda. The sequence goes on from CAAKHF010009155.1 coordinate 66,663, forward strand.
GAGACGTGAACGGCGCTCCCTTCTCCGCAAATTTGCAAGTCGGTGAAAATTGCGTTTTACTCGACCTGCCAGCACAGCGCAAAACTAAATCCGACCCGAGAAGAAGGTAATAATTTGGCATTCCGCGGGCTCCTTAACTCCTGACACAAACACAGTATAATTTCTCGCCCGCTGATTTACAACGAGCAAACAGTCTGCAATCTCATATAGATGTTGAATCAGACAGGGCAATTATTTCCCCTCAGCTTATCTTCCGTTGCCGTCGCGCTCTGTCAACAGGAAAAAGGAGGCCCCGTTCAAAGCGCTCTGTTTATTTACCTGCGAGCCACACAGAAAGAACGTTGCGCCCTCCGCCGCATTACCTCTCCGGCTATTTATCGTTGAATTATGCATGAGGGGTGGGGTGGGGCATCTTCTTTTTCTATCTGAACAATCTTATTGTCCACAGGCCGAAAGAGCCACGCCACGCCACACGTCCGCAGTCTCCTCGTTGCTGCAGCACTGTTTCCTTGTTGCCCTCAATCTCCAGGCATAAAGTGAACGTGCTCTCGAAAGGAGGTCACCGCCGTTCTGAATCGCGAGACGCAATGTTCGAGGTGAGGGACGATTTGAAATGTCACCCCGCTCAAAAAAATAAGAATTAAACATGAATGGAGTCAGTGAGCCTCCGCGCCCTGCCACTCTGACTACATCGTGAGCTTCTTTTTGCCTCTGATCCTTTTTTGACATTTTGGCACCACTGCGAGCTCTATAAATCCTTATCTTGATGTTTGAGAGCACCCCCCCCCTCCTCCCCCCTGGCCCCCTACTGTCGGCCTCTTGCAGAAACAGCATGATTCATCGTGTGAAGCGTCTTCTTCTGAGACTAGACCCCTTTTTCTTGATGGGGGGGGGTCTATCTCTCGGCTTGCTTGTCAGAGAGACGTTTCTTTACAAATCCAGATTACCGCAATAAAACAATTAATTGCTCAGTTATGAAAATGTTTTTTTTTTTTTTTGGGTGCACATGCTAATTTAACACGCCACACTTTGAATTCAGATATAGCCGTCGGCCCAACCCTGACTCAGCAGTTTTCCGCGTGACAGTCGTAACTGCGGGTAAACTCGTAAAGGGTTGAAATGTCAGCGCTCAGCATTTCCAACCCTGCGGCGAGTGAATGTTTGCCACTTTTTTTTTTTCTTCCTTTATTACCCCAGACTAATTTTGTCTTATCTCTCGCGCTCCATCGAAAGGGAAAATTCATTAATGTTGTGTGCGTAGCAAAAAGCGCAGAATTAATTAAGCACTGGCAAATGTGGCTGTACATGTCAATGAGGGAGAAGCAATGCAAAGAGACTTTCTTGAAATCTTTGAGGGACTAAAACAAGCAAAGCAATTGGATGACAATTTGATGTAACTATGATGGCAAATGAAAGACTTTCCGGAACTTAGCCCTGAGGGACACCCGTTTGATGGACTAACATTAGCCTCCCAGACAAGGGCGAACCATCAAATATGCCAAATAAATTGCCATTTTGAGTCCCCCCCTCCCCCGCCCCCTTCATACGAGGCATGTCTATCATTAGCAGACCCACAAAAATAGTCTCGCGAAGAAGGCATGCCCAAAATGACACAGGAAGTCAAACAACTGAGCCGTTTTCAGTGGACCTTCCAAAACGAACTCCTTGAAATTTTTATTCGATTGCCCCCAAATTTAAACCACATCTCGAAATCTTCCAGGCGGAGCATCTTGGCGTATTTTGGTGACTCGTGATAAAACATCAACTTCTTAACTCCCCGAGGTCAAAGCTTGACCAAAACATCTTGCGCGTGATGAAATTTGCTGAGGAGATTTGTCGTCGGAACTGGCCGGCAGCCCCCCCTCCCATGGCAGTGGCCCGTTGGTCGCCGCTTGTAACTTTGATTAATGTTGTGACTGCAATCAAGCCAGAGAAAATCCAGCAAAAACACGATGGCCTTGATGCCTCGATCCGCTGAGGAATTCCCACTCTCCTGCCGTGACAATTCCAGCTGCGAGGCTGCCTGAACAAATGAGCGGCGCGGCGGCATGATGGAACTTCCCTGTAATCCTGCTTTATCTCGCCTTGTTTTGTCTTTCTCCCTTTCCCGCTTGTTTCTGATCTCATAATTACAAATGGTTACGAGTGTTTTGAAACATGTCGGATCCGCCTCTCAACGCTTTCATGCTGCCTGCCTCAAATTTGATCGCAATAGCAATACCCAATTGTCATTCCTTTCACCTCAAGTTCCGAAATTTGACAGAAATACAACATCGTGGACATATTTAAAGACCGTGTGTCATACATATGAAAACTTAATTGCTGACATTTTGCAAAGGCTGCTATGAAGTACTGAATTGTGAATATGTTGCATTCAAGAGTTTTTCACCGTCAAACATTTTCACTTCGGATCGGCAGTTGACTTGTTAGCCCAAAAGCGTCTCCTGGAGCCAGGCTTGACGGCCAGGCATGGCCGATTTAGAGCGCCTTGTTGTTGCGCCGTGAGTGCACGCATGTCACAGAAGGCAAAAACATATTCGATCCATGTAGAAGAGGAATGAAATGTCAGGGTTAATAGGAGACTAACTACGCGAGGGGTTCGGGGGCGGCGGGGCTGCAGGTTTACTCGGGATGGTTCGACAGCCGTCACGGCCAAGTGTGTTTTACAGTTCCTGATGGAGCCTCGCCGCTGTAGCGCGCCGCCAGTCTCCGGCTGGAGTGATTGACTGCAAAGGTCAGCGTGGAGGCACCATCAGCCGAGTGCTGCTATGGAAAATCCTTTGTGAGTTTAACGCCAGCTTAATACCCCTCAAGATTAAAAGGTGGCTGGAAATCGCGGGATTTTAAGGGATTGTTTTTCTGGCGGTTGTCCCTCTGGCCGCCTCGCAGAGCTGTTGCCAGGCAGCATCTTCAACATCCTTTTTTTTTTTTTTTCCCTATGCTGCGGTGAGGACTAGATAACAGAAGCGCCGTTTGAAGGACGTGCAAAAGGCCGTCACCTCTTCTCTTGCAATCCCAGTCACATTCCGGCTCAACGCTTCAGATCAGATGAGGAACTCGGCAGTGGTGCCGGGGTAGGAGCTCATTTGCATACCTGTTGAAGGCACTCAACAGGATTTATTGACATCCTTGCAACTCCGACCAAGTTCCTGACACCATTTTTTTTTTTTTTTTTTTCTAAAGTGCACTTCCCTAAAAGTCTTGTTTTGTTTCATGAATAGACGACTGTATGGTTCACAAGTTTACTGTGGCAGCATCCATTTTAATCCCCTCTGAGTGGAATTTTCTTGACTTTTCCCCACTGCCTTTGCTTTGCCCTGTTTGTTGTTTACTTCCCCCCTGCACCCAAGTGTGCCTCTGCTTGTCCTCTTTGAGGATTTCCCCCATGCGGGGATCAAAAGCATCCATGCAACTGCGGAGATCAAATCACGCAGAAGCCGCCCTGCTCACCACGATGCGTTGCCTCGCCCCGCCCTCTCACTTTTTTTCTTGGATTTGTTCCGTTTTTGAAGCGGTGAGATGCTCAGCTTGAGATACTCTCCTTTCAAGCTGCGGGTCGGCCCTCTTGAGAGACCAGCGGGAGGTTAAAGATGGACTCTGGAGTGACAGACAAATGACGGCGCGTGGCTTCTACGTGGATATAGGCATGCCATTCTCACCCCGTTCGCTACTACTTGGGATCGCTGTAAAGCCGCGCGCGGATCACCCTCATCATCTCCATCGCTCTGTGGATGATCTCGGGGGAAGATGCAATCAGAGCAAGAGCGGAGTGGAGGAGTGACGCGTCGGTGAAGGGTTGTCACCACTCTTGATACCCAGCTTTCAAACACACGCACACGCGTGCCATGTTTTTATCCTTCTGTACAGAGTTGGGCCCGGCCACTCGTCCATCTTAGTTTTCCATGAAGGTTGCGAGCAGTTCTTCTTCTGCCTGCCTGGATCCTCGCAAGAGTCCTCCACTTTGCCAACCGTTCCCTCTAATGAGCCATTTCAAGTGCTCAGCTTTGGACATGTTCCGTTTTGTTCATTATTTGATCGGTGAGTCACTTGCTCGCTTTGTCTGTTGGCCGGCAGTTGGTCAGGTTACACTCTGCAGATGAAAGCTCAACTTTGCATGTTCAAAAAGGAACAAAGAAGAAGATTCATCACAAACCTCAAAAACGGAAGCTGTCATTCCCCCCCGACCTTCAAAATATGACTTGACTTTTCTATGCCACGGATCAGTGGAGCTATTCTCCCCTTCCCTGCATTTTTCTGCTGCTTGACTTGTCAGTGGTGAGCTGGTGTCTTTCCCAGCTGACACCCTGGATTGGTCTCCACTCAAGTCACGACACAAAGCCAGAATCCATTGACCGCAAATCAAAGTCCCTCAGATCTCGACCATGCCCCAGGGATTCTTCAACTACTTCCCCCGCACCAAGGAGACTCACCTCAGTCAGTCGTGCAGCGCTGAGGGAAAAGATGATTTCCCACTTGCATGCCCACCGATGGGCGGTAGAAAGGCTACGCCATGGCAGAAGTTGGCAGGGCGGGCGGGCATACGGTCGAGTCGGGAGTCGTCGATGATGCACATCGGCGTCCTGTGATGCACCGTCCACTCAGGCCCCCCACCCGCCCCCGCCCCCCCCTCGACTTCCCTTTTTCCTGCCTGCGTGACGACGGCAGCAGGGGCTCCTGCTCGCTCTCCCGCGCACACACGCATGCATCCACGCACACCAACATACAACGGCAGCGTCCGTACGGGTAGAATCTCCCCAATGCGCTTCCCCTGCTGCCGCTGCAGCCAGCGCTGCTCCTCACGCTCTGGCTTTCCCCTCGTCACTGCATGCAAGCGTCGGAGTTGTGTGAGGTGGAGTGAGAGAGCGAGAGAGAGAGGGAAGGAGAGAGAGAGAGAGGGAGGAGGGTAGGACACATCATGTTGAGAAACTCCGAGTTGAGGCTTTTCAACTTGATAGTTCAACGTGTTTGTCAATACGTTTGCATTCAGTCTTCAAGAACGGTTTGTTTTTAAACGTGTGTTCGGCATACATGAAATACATTTCAACGGATTGTTTTTTTTTTCAAGCATAGTTTGTGATTGACCTGTATTTACGTGCAATGTTCAGTGGCTTTTGTCACTGCGGTAGATTTTTCACGACATCTGTGCTCGAGTGTGTATCTTCCGATGTTTGACTTTGAAACCGGAGATCTGTGCATTTGAATTCTTAATTTGTCACTTAACCCGGAGCTGATTCGGTCGTTGTAGAATTTAAAAAAAAACATACAAAGCAGATATTTTTTCAGTGCCGATTTTGTTCTTGATCCATCCCAGCTTCAGCTTTGACTCCGAACTGACCTTGGATTTCCCCCGAGCGCTTGACCTTGGAGCACACAGGTGATCACCGCGCAGGGTAAACAGCTTGTCTTCTAATGCACTGACCCCCTTCAGAGATTCATTTCTCAGACTCACGAAAAAGAAAAAGCTTTGCCATTTGCTTTTTTTTTTTTCTCTCTCTCTTTGGAGCTCAGCGATGTGCTTGTGTAAGCAAACTGTTTCTCTGCTGGGTAAACCGCTGGAGTGACTCCTCTCCCTTCCGCTATTGATTTCATTAGCTCCGAGCCAAGCCCTCGTTGGGA
>CAAKHF010009155.1:101372-119960 GCA_901007745.1 Hippocampus kuda
TAAACCGATAAACACATTGAAACAAAAACTAGTACACCCCAAAGACCGGGTTCCTAACACCCAAAAATGCAATTTGATTTATTCCATCCGTTGCCAAGAAAGTGAGTGCAAGGAACATTACATCGGAGAAACCAAACAAACACTCAAGAAAAGACTTTATCAACACAAATGGAAAAACAATGATAACAAAAGTGCAGTTTACGCACACTTAAAAGAAACCACACAATTGAAGATGAACAAGTAAAAATCCTAGGAACAGAAAAGAGATGGTTTGAAAGGGGAGTAAAGGAAGCGATTTTTTTAAAAAAAAATTTCACCCTCTCTGAACCGTGAAGGAGGTATCAGATTCAACCTGTCTCCTATCCTATTTACAATAACTTGTTGACCACCAAGGGACATAGACATGCTGATCAGCCTAACTGAAAGTAGCTATTCAGCCCTAGCCCAAACAATAGGCCTAATCAAGACCCAACGATAGGGAATTTAGATATCAATGGGCCTCTTCACCCAGGGGCATGACTAACCATCCCCAACCAGTCCTCAAATAGGCCACGCTCAGCTTTTAGCGCAGAACAATTTTCCGGAGTCTTCACGGAGACTTCAGAGTTGTCTACCGCTGACGAAGCTTCTGTGAGAGAAGCGAAACGTCCTTTTTGTTTTTTGTTTTTTACCCACAGGTACAGATGACGACTGACGGAACCCTTTCTTCAATGCCAAACTTTAAAAAATGTGCAGGACTCTCATATGCAAACATTGACGTATTCATCGCGTATACCCATGTTTTTTTTTATTTAGCCTACTTACTTCCTTGCTTAGTCCATCTTTTAAAAAAAAAAAAACTTCTCATCCTCCATCCCCATGTGACTTTATTTACAGGAACACTGTTGCATATAAAACTGGCCACCAATCAAACAAAATGGCATCCATGTTTCTTTATATTTCAATGTCTAAGTGATAAGCAACTCAACATTAGTATTTCACAACACAAAAATAGCTACTATGATAAAATAATCATAATAAAAACTTTACTTTTAGAAGTCTGTGCCTCCGAGAGACGTACAACACAGCAGGCTTTCTTAACCAGCTGGATTGATTGTGAGTGAAATGAGTGTCCGTAGGTACTTTATGTTCTTTGACTGCACATTAGGTGGTTGCTATAATTTTACTGTTGAGATGAAAAAGGGAGGTTCTGTCATGGCGACTGAGTCATACAAACTAGTCTTGTGCTGTTAATATCCTGTTAAGAAAATTGTGTTTGGCTACACGCTTGCCTTGGTGTTTTGCCTCCCGACACCGCAGACTTAAACCCTGTTAGCGACATAAAGGGACGCATTAAAGCCCACTTATTCCTTGCGTAGTCCATCCTTTACAAAAAATAAAAATAAAAAAAAAAACTTCTCATCTCCCATCCCCAAAATGGGCTTTCATCTGGGATGGAATGCCCATCTCTGCAAACTATACATAAAACAAAGAGGACACGTGTATTTAAAGCAGCCACATAGCTTAGTATTTAGTCCGTTCGTTTATGACAATTTGCCAACATAGGCAATTACTATCATTTCTGTGGCTGTGTTATATAACTGTTTACACAACAGATATGAATTGAATGAAAACGATGCAGCACCAAATGACGGCAGTAATCTGTCTTGTATTCTTTAGCCTCTGTGAAGAACAACTTTGGTGAGCCCCTGCATACTCGCAGATTGATCTGCCCTTTCATTTTTTTTATGTTGGAACGTATTACGTTCCAACATAACATAACGTAACGTAGAGCCCAAGTATTTTGGGCTCTCCTCTTCATAGTGTGAAGTATGAACTGACCTTTTTACTGCCCCCAAGTGGCCAAGACACATACACCAAAAATGAGCCGGATCACGTACAATACATTGAACGAGAAACTGACAAAACTGTTAAATTCTACTTCTGTAATTACTGGATGATTTTATGAAATATAATAAAATAGGGTGATATTTTTTCCATTAAAAAAATTATTTCAGTGAATATCTTTGGGGAAAATTGAAATAATAAGTCAAGGTACCACTGTACGACAACGTAAGTGGTCTGCAGTCAAATCGGTTGTCATGGATGTAAAAAATGTATTCATCACTCTGGTACTTTCTGTTCAGGTCCGCATCCCGACGCCCCTCAACACCAGTGGCGTGCAGGTGATTTGCATGAAGGGAAAAGCCAAGTACAAGGCCAGTGAGAACGCCATTGTGTGGAAGTGAGTCACACAGACACACATGCACACACACGTTTGTCAAGATGTCTGAGTTTTTCTCCCATGAGCTCTATTGCAGCTTTTAAGTGAGTTGCTGTTTTCCTGTGTAGGATCAAACGCATGGCTGGAATGAAGGAGTCTCAGATCAGCGCTGAGATCGAGCTGTTGCCGACCAACGATAAGAAGAAATGGGCTCGACCCCCAATCTCCATGAACTTCGAGGTCAGCAAAAACCGTAATTATATAGCTGTTCCCAAAGCTAGTGGGCTAATGTTTAGGCTTACTGAGCCATGACCATGCGCACTATTGTTGCTGCAGGAAATGAGCACAGATCTAGGACTTTCTTTTCGGCATTAGTTCAGTGCTGGATAGAACTTTAGTGAGGAATAGGAGGGCAGTTTATTCTTCCTGTTTCCTCAAACAGGAAATGTAACAATGTGAGACATCAACTTCTTATTTTATCATATACATTTGTAACATTAGCCATTAAATATTATGGAATTCATGTATACTAAACTGCTACACAATTTTTTTTCCTGGTCCCTTTTACAAGCTCTGGATTTTGGATCATATTTTCCCAAAAAAGTTGCATATTCATTCACAGTAAATTACAGTTTGTGTGGAATATGTCAAAGGCGTGCACATTCACCAGCCTCACAAAATAGACTCTGGACACATGATCATGGTGTCACTCACCTTTGCTGGCAGCCTGTTTACAGTTTACTTAAGGCATTCATTCTTCTCATTTTCCATCGGCAGTCAAAAAAAAAAAAAGAGTGCCAATTGAAAATGGAAAGAATACATGATACACAGCTTGACTCTTGTTGAGACACACAAGCACACCCTGACTCTCTCTTCTCCGCAGGTGCCGTTCGCTCCGTCTGGCCTCAAGGTGCGCTACTTGAAGGTGTTTGAGTCCAAACTCAACTACAGTGACCACGACGTAATCAAATGGGTGCGCTACATCGGCCGCTCGGGCATCTACGAGACGCGCTGCTGAAGTGGAATGTCGGCCACCCCACGCAGCCACCCCATCCATCCTCTTACTGAATTTACGAGTTCCTCTTTGTCTCCTGCTTCCCATTTATTCTTAGTGCTTCTCTTATATGCCCGCCTCCTAACTAGGTGTTGGAGATTGACTTTACATCATGAAACAAAACAAAAGTAAATATGGCATAATGCACAGATATATGCAAAATGTGAACTATTGTATCATATATCTCGTAGTGAAGCGCAAGTGCACCAAGGGGGGGTTCCATTGTGTTCATTCAGTGTTATTGTTCTGCTACCACTCGAGAAAAATTGGAATTTAATTTGGTCCCGCACCACTTTAACTTTAGAATTCATCTCTCTGGTAAGATGATGTGTAGCTGTTGTGGTTTCACATGAATCTTGGTATAGTTCTTGTGTATGAATAGTTCGACCTTCAAAATGCCTCCTGACCCCACGCCCACCCCCAGTATTGTCGACCACCTCAACTGCACTCTAATGTGAGCAAGCTGCATTTGTGTAATCTGCATTCAGCGAAGAAGAAGAGGACATTCCAAACAGACTTTATGAGCTCAGCTAGTTGGTTGGTTTTTATTCTCAAAAGGGAAAAAACAACTCTTCCTAAATGTATCTGAAGCACTAAGACCAACTACTTCCAGTGTTAGATGGAACTCGAAAGAAAAATGAGTTGAGGAATCAGGCCCCTTGCCCTGCAGGTTGATTTAGAGGTGATGTCTCCCCCTGGTGTTTACCTTTCCACTTCATATTTGTAGCCCTGGTGACCGTTCTGTCCAATAAAATCTGACAAAGTATCCAAAATACAATTTTGTAATTTGTTTGTTTGTTTACACCATCAATTAAGTTACTGTACTGTGGAAATTTAGCAAATCCAGAGCATACAATATTCACCGTCTGTTGTGCTCAATAAACCTTGAAATAACGCTAGTAAAAGTATTACATCTAACAAAAGATTTTACGATGTGAAAACAAATTACTTTTATTCGGCGCATTCAGTATTTTTGACTGTAAACCACGAATTTCTTGTGAATGGGCGTCTCGCTGTGGTTACTACAGCTCCCAGAATGCACCGCACACTGGCCACGTCGTTTTCCCTGGCTCTCAAACAAATTGCACGTTTTCAGCGTCACTTGATAGCATTTGCATAGTTTATGAGAAAACGCTTGAAACTTGTTTATTCCAAACACGTTACTCTGTATGTTTGACATTTAAATCGTGTCGCGATTTCGCTAGCGGCTTGAAGAGCTAGTTTGTAAATACGGTGGCCTTTGAGGGAGGGACAAGAACTGTTTTGCAAAATGCAACACAGTGTGAAATGTTCCTAACGGCTGTGTGTGCGCGTGTATGGGGGGGTTGGGGGGGGGGGGGGGGGGGGGGGGGGGGGGGGGGGGGGGCGAAGAAGTAATTGCACCCCTGCTGCTCCATTATGGTGTCATTCCTCTGTTAACAGGCGATAACATCTTCTCCAAAGCACCTGAAGCCAAATCTCCACTTTACCTGCGTGGCCTGGACACACACACACACACACACACACACAAACACACACACACACACACACACACACACACACACACACACACACAAATGAAAGAAAGCCAGACCAGCGGACTCAAAGTGGACTGGAACCCGTTCGACTGTTCTTGTGAGTCCAAAAGCCTGATGGATGGATGAGGGGGCAGGCCAGCACTTTCTCTGCTGATTGGCAAGTGTGACGGATGACACACACACACACACACACACACACGCGTCGTAAGCATAGAGCTCAATTGGCGCCATTTGACCCGACGAAACCTGAACAGAACTCTTGCCGAGTGCAAGGTCATCTTAAAAATGAAAATGTATTTGATCATGGGAGCACAGCCAAACTTGACAGATGTTATTATCCCATCTTAAAATCTTGTGTACTTTAAAAACAAAAAATTCCAGAAGTGTTCATGTCGCAAAATGTGTCAAATTGTCTCCAGTGAACTCGCTGTCCCTAATGGAGTGTCTCATAGTCTCTCTCCTGAGTGAGTGGTTCCCCCCCGCCCCCTCCCCAATTCTTCCCCAATCCCTGCCACCTGCCCTGCAGCTGGAGGTGTCCATTTCACAGGGCGGGGTCGCATTTCACACGTCCAAAAAGTGGCCCTCGCTAATCCTATCACATAAAAGTGTCTTCATTTAATCCCGAAAGCATCCAAAGAGGAAGAGATTAGCGGCCATCTCTGATTTTATTGTAATGATGTTTACAGGGGGCTTCACTTTCAATGCTGCTTTTTTTGGGGTGGATGGGGGGGGGGTGCTCTCCACTCTTGAGTGCCCACATGAGAAGATGAGTTGCGAGATAAAAACGGCTCCCGCGGCGGCTGTTTGACACTCGTGGATGCTAAAGTGGTCGGAGCAATGAAAGAGGTGAGACTTTTTCCAACGTGCGCTCGGTTTATTTGCAGATCGGGACCGTCAGACAGCGTGAAAATGGCGCGCCCAAATGAGCACAATATCATTTGAACAGTGGAGCACAAAGAACAATTAGCTCGTGGCGCTGGCCGAGGGAGCTAATCCCAGATTGCAACTTCTTTCCGTAGCCAACCTTCAAAGACGGACGGTGCAATGAGCAAATGTTTCGAGTCAAATGAATGAATACGAACGTGCGAAAGGCTAAAAAATTTGCGGTACTTACTTCAAGTTTGGTGTGACCGCTTTAGAGCGCCTTGTTGTTTGCCGTTAGTGTGTACACATCAAGCGGAGAAAGACAGAAGAGCCGTGGGGGTGGAGGGGTTATTTGAAAAAGTCAGACTTGAGAGCCGCCATTTAATCGGTATGCCACTTTAGAGTGCCTCGTTGTAGGCCGTGAGTACACACAAGTTACAGAGAGAAGGTAGAAGAGAAGGGGACAATAGTCCAACACTATTAACCATCTTTGACCCACTTTGTCTTAACATTATTGCACTTAGTTTGGCTTCATCCTGCTTCATCCAACATCATCCTGGCTTCTAACTGCCATATCAGCTTTGTCCTGCATTTATTCTACCTTAAAAAAAAAAAAGGTGGCATGTGAACAGATGACTAATTGCCACATCGGCAGATCAAACAGGGGCCCGCTTCCCGTTTCCTCTCGGCCGAGTGCACATTCTCCGAAACATAATCCATATTCACCCCCAAAAAAAAAAAAAGCAAATTGCAAGGTCCCTCCGCAGCTGCCTTGAAGTGCGAGAGGCTCTTTGAAGGCAGTTAGCCGGCGTTACGAGAGCAACATAAAGATGGACGTGTCCAAACAGGGTCCAGGTGACCCAGGTGAGTGATGGGACACAGGACACTTGAGCTCCCCGATGCCATGTCAGCACCAGCAGCTGGGATGAGAAAAATCTTTGCCTTGACTCTTTGGGCCATCTCCTTTGTTCGTTTGTTTGTTTGGTTGTTTTTTTCTGGTCATATTTTCATATCAATTTCAAATAGGAACTGACGACAAGGACTTGTGTAAAATTCTTATCTGCCTGGTTGCTATCTGGCTATTCGTTAGCACAATGCTAGGCTAGCTCAAGGAATAATATCAACATTTTGTCCATCCACGTACATTCTCATTACAAATTCACATTCACTATTTACAGTTCAAACCCGCATGCAATTAGCCGTGAAAATAAGTTAATCGCCGTCCCCTCGGTGAGGGAGGGTCCTAGTACATCATGATCTCCTTGGGGGCGTCCTCGGTGGGCCGCTGCTGTTCACGCCGCTGCGTGTACGCGGCGTGGTCGTACATGTAGATGAGGCCGATGGCGATCAGCGAGAGCGCCGCGTACGGGATGAGCAGGTAGTAGCCCAGCAGCATCTCGGAGGACACGATCTTCAGGTCCACCGAGACGTTCTCGGAGAAGGTCTTCACCAAGTCCTCCGCCACCGTGGTCACGCTGAAGTTGACCACGAAGACGACCAGCGCCAAGACGGACAAGCACGCTGGAGGCATGAAAAAAAACAAACAAACTCTTCAGCCAAGCAAAATTAATTTTCAGGGTATTTAATAATCGAATCAAATTCAACAAAGTGCCGAGTTGTTTAGCTGCGTGGCGTGGCTCACCGCTGATGGCGCTACTGGCGTAGATGCCGATGGGCCCCATGTACGTCTCGTAGGGGTTGCTGACGCTGTTGTACAGCGAGATGAGGATGCTGACGGCCGAGCAGAGCAGACACAACACCAGCAGGCACAACGTCACGCCGTGCAGGACCAGCGGGACACCTTTGGTCTCCGTCAACTTGGGGAACACTGCCAGCACCACACCAAAACATTTGATTCATCCTAATTTGAAATAGAACTGAAATAGAACCTGGATGGCATCGCGACTGCGCTTGGGTCTGAAAATGAAGAGTCGCGTGTGTGCGAACGCGTTATCTTCCAGGGTGGAGTGAAATGCCGGCCATAAACCAGCCCTGGTTATGACTATGACCTTTGATTATTCCCTGAAATGAAAATGTGGTTGCCTAGGCTACAACAACGTCGTCCTATTCGGATCCTCGCAGGGCCGTCCGTGTCTACAGAGAGATAACAAGCCAATTTCTTGTATGTCTCTGCGACACTTTTCAAAAAGGCCCGTGAAGTGAGCCGATGATTCGTTGTCCAAAACCCTTCTTAAAGGGTCGGGGGATCCCCGCCTCAGAGTTGAAGTCCTCTTTCAGGGTCATAAAGCACAATCGAGGTGAATGGTTTACTTTGGTGTGCACGCCCTGCCTGGAAGAGCAAGCCGTCAAGGTGTTTGGGAATGAGTGAATGTATGTATTTCACCAGTGAAATGAATAAAAATGCCATCGGATCCGTTCCAACCTTCCAATCAAGTGGCTGCAATATTGTTCAATTTTGATTGACACTTCCACAACAACATACTCTATTCTTTTTCTATTCACATTTACATACAGTATGTAATAAAACACATACTAGAGGTTGGTGTGGAAAAAAAGTCTTTTAAATGTATTTATTTTTTCTTTTGACAGGATTTATACAGTAAAACATCAGGAAATCCAAGAAAAAAAGCCCTTGAAAAGATTGCGTGTCGTCATGGTCACGTGTTAAAGCCACCAGGAAGTCCATGCCGATCCGGTAGTTGTTGCAGTACACCAAATGGCCAGCAAGCGGCAACGTTTCCCGTGTTTTGGAAAAGGCGGATGATGGCGGCCACTTGTGTTCGCTGGAGTAAACACGGGCTGACTCGCTGGCTTGCTGGCTGGTTGACTCCTCCTTTGACGCTGAGAGTCGGCCACGCCGAATGCTCCCATGGTCGCCTCGCCTTCTTTTTTTTTTCGCGTCCCTCCGAGAAACTCTGCGCTCCGGGCACGCATGTTGAAGCCTCCCAGGTGAGTTGAATTCAATTTGCTCGCTTAACTCGTCGTCGTCGTCGTCAAGTAGCCTTCGCGTACCGGGGAGCTTTTTTTCCTGCCTTCCACCTGTCTGTGACGCTCTCGGGGCGCTTTCGTGAAATGTGGATTTTACATCCCACATAAACCATACTTTGGATTTTCATCAATCCGTCGTAGTTTTTGTCCCCCCCCTTCGAAGCCCCTGACCCGCTTCGTCATTGTTTTGTACTCCAAAAGCAGCGAAAATACGGACGTGTGTTTAAAGTTGTCGTTAATGTTACTCGTGGCCCGATTAATTTGATTTGTGCCCCCCCTGCCCACGAGACGCCAGTGGCGAGCTGTCAGCATCCTTGCCATTATCTGCTTGAGAAGTTCCCCCACCCCCCAAGAGTCAGTGGAAAGTAATATTATTAATACATGATTTCAAATGGAGCATTACCTGACTGCCACGGAGGCCATTTTAATAATAAGAACCAGGTTTTGCCTCCGAAATTATGACTTGTTGCCAAAATGGATTGGAGCATGCAAATACTTTCAAAATGCAGCATCAACATACCCTGAGTTGTCGTTTCAAGAATAAAAATAACAGATATTGCAGAGCAAAAAAGTATTTTTAAGACTAACTTGGTACTCCAAGAAGAAACAAAATGTTTCAATCAATACTGCAACAGGTATTGATGGGACAGTGTGGTTAAAAAAAAATGTTGACAAATGTTGGTGTCATTTGAAGAGGACAATATTGTAACACGTTGAGGGAGGTTTAAATAAAAATCTAACAAATTACTCACTGCCTATTTTGCCTTTCTAGCTCATTATTTATACCGTTCACGCTTTAAGCCAATCGACCTCATCCACTCCTCACTTTCTTCAGCCCCGTGATTAGAATAAAAGATTTTTGGGACTTATCTGCATACCCTCAAGCAAAAACTTAGCTGGCGACTTAAAAAAATGGACAAATTGAGGCACTCTTAAGTCAAGGTGCCACTGCACGAGAACACACCTTTCCCCTTATCCATCTTTTTAATCAGCACAGTCTCTTTGTACAAGTTGCGTTTCCAGACGCCCCACATGAAAGCCAGGGTCACGTGAGCAGCCCAACGTGCAGGCAGGAAGCGGATTGTATCATCATGCGTCGTCCTCCCCGGAGAGAGGAAACGCCTCGCTCGTAATCACGCCTTCCTTTTTGCATGACCGCATGTGAAGATACACATATGTATTGCGAACTCTGGGAGTTCGCAATACATATGTGTGGATGGGGTTTGTTAGCGCGTAGCATTATGTTCCAACGCCAGAGTGCCACTGGCATGTCACCTTTGGTGATGGCATCAATTTCACACAAGCTGCTGACGTGATTGTTAGCTGCCGTCCGCTGCGGCGAATCAATTACCCACTTTTAAAGTCTCCTCAACAAGATCAACTTCGTTTTGCTTGAAGTGCCTTTTGCTGTTAAAGGGGGTGTGTTCTTGCTACTTGGAAACATAAAACAAGACAGTCGTCAAGTCCACTTTATTTATACAGCCCTTCATCAGAGTCGTTAAATGGACCAAAATGTGAATTTTAAAACCTGTCAAGTACGTCTCATAAACAACAATCCTAATGACAGATCTGATGTGTCAATTTTGCAGGATTCCTGTGGGAAACGTAAACAGGATTGAAACTTGGAATTGGAACCCGCTCAGGTAAAATCAGTCTTGATTGTGCAACCATGGCAACGGTGGGCTTTCATCCGTTCACTCTGTGACGACTTGCGGCGTTACGATGGCGTGTGCGGGAATCTGGCAGGCCGGCCATCCATTAGCGCGACCCGTTGCACCGGCTACACGTGTGCTTGCTTTGAACGCCCGCCATTTTTTCAGCAGAGAGCAATTAAACCCTCGGGTAGTAAACCGACCCCGCAGCAATAGAAAAAGATCTTCATTACCCATTTGAATGCGTCTGGACTGAAATGCACTGCGGCGTCTGTGAGCAAAAAAAAAAACAAAACAAAACAAAACAAAAAAACTCGCGAATCAATTCAAAGCGACAGATCGGCCGGTTATTTGACTGGAATCCAAAATGATCCAATCGAAAGGGATCTGTTCGTTAATGCAACGGTTTACAAACGTCTTTGTCAATCAATCTACCGCTGTCGTTCCAGATTTGAGTTTGTGATCTGTCCAATCCTATCTAATTTGGAGACAGGGATCTTGGGTCGCTCAGTACCCCCCCTCCCCCTCCCCTCTTCAATTTGGTAATCACTGTTGACCTTGTTTGAAATGAGTCATCCTTTTGTTGTCCGCCAGGAACAAAAAGCGCCATTGTCTCCCGGCTGCCGTGCGAATAATCTGCAGCTGGGCAGCCCGGCCTCGAGATCGCCTTTAATCCAGATTGGGTATTAATGACTGTCTAATCCGCGCAGCCCCCCACCCCCCTCCTCGAGTACTCTCAACATGGCGCCTCCGTTGTTCCTGTCAGTGGTGGTGAAAGAAAACGTGCTTGGCTTTAGGTTTATGTCAAGTGGGATGTAATCCGACGCTCACCTTGCCAAGACACCCACCGATACCGATACCGAGCCCACCGACGGCTTCTTATCTGTTCCGAGCAGCGCGCGTTTTGTTTACCCTGCGATGTGTGCCACCAACTCAGTGACGGGTCGCGCCAGCGTACCACCGCCTTCCACAATTTTGGCAGTGATGGGGTCGCGGCTAGGCTAACGCTAGCACTCGGATATCAGTCGTGAGGTTTACCTGCGCAGTGTAGTTATTTCCTTGCAGTGTCCCCGTATTTGAATTTGGCGATTTTAAATTCAATACAAATCGACGACAGGTGCAGCTCAAAACCGACAGACATGAATAAAAATAATGCCGTGAAGAATATCATAATGCTGGATTTTAATTGTGCTATCTCCAGATGCTCTGCCTTTACGAAGCATCCTTGGAGTGCAGCGGAACGACAGAATCAAACGTTTAATTTTCAATTGCTCTCGGCTTGCTGGAGTTTACACAATTTTCAACTTCCTCAAGAGCAAAAGGAACCTTTTCTGCCCGCGAGAGGCCCCGGAAATGAAGGTGCCCGAGCGCGGTGATAGCATACCAGTTTAAAAATTATTAATAGGAGAAAAGAAATCATCACCGCAAAAACTGAAGCTGCGCACGCGCAAAAACTACAACTCCAGAAGCTCGGCAATGAGCATGTCTGTCCAGATCAAATCGTCTCGTATCGTTGCCGGCATTGCGCTCTTTTGAGGGCGGGAAAATCAATGACGTTCAGTCATCCGCCAATTTGCCGCTGCCTGGGGCGGAACGCTCCGAGTCGTGAAAACAATGAGCCGATCGCTAATGTGCGCGATTCTCCCGTGACCTTCTCTGCAGTGGCGTTTCCTACGCATCCTCCTCGCGTGGTACACTCAGACCATGAGACGGTGCAGTACTTCTGGACTTTTGACACGGCTGGTTTCCCGGTGACACGTCGAGGGTGGCGGGGCTGTCCGATGCCTCGATTGCAGTCTCGAGCTACTCGATCTGCGGCAGTGATGCCTTTGAGGAGGGAGGCCCAAACAGTTTGGGTGATTTTTATGCCCCGCTGCCTAACTTGTGTCTACATTCCTCAAGGCAGGCGTGTTATCAGTGTGTGCCTGGAGTCAATAAAACCTTACAGGCAAGTTGTAACATGTTTGCGATTGAAGCAAAAACCGGAAAATCAAACTCTGACCGCGCCAATGCTTGCCCCTTTAAAGCTGCCTCTCGGCAAAGTGCGGAAAATGCCCGGTACAATTTCAGAGGTGTGCGCGGACATCAATTTAGCGGAGACTGACAAGTGGAGACACGGCCACCGTAAATGTTCTAGGTCATATTTCCCAAATATGGCATTTTAACGAGCCATTTCCTCCCGCTAATCTGGCTTAGCGTGCTGCCGAGCGGGGCCACGTGTAACGTCAATGGTTTTTTTTTTTTTGGTTGCCGCGCTTGAAAGGAAGACACTGCCGGCGAGACGAACTGTTTCCTGTTGGACGTAGCCTTGCGCCTACAAGCCAGCATTCAAATCCTCCGTTCTGTTTCACCACCATTGATAGAAACCCAAACAACAGCGCAGCGACTTTGTGTCCCCGTTCCGTCTCAATGCAACAGTCAAACAAAATGTACAACAATGCCAATACAAAATATCCATGACGTGCAGTTTTTTGTTTTTTAAATCTCACCACCCTCGCATTCAACACTCTCGTCTCCGTGACTTTGAATCTTCTATTTGTCGCAGTCTGGCCAATTTTACCCATCCAGTCTTTGGTTACACATGCATGCAAAGAAGGGGATGCGATCTAAAGTGTTTCTCTTCCTGCTTGTGACTCAGCTCGCTACAATGACAAAGTCACCAGGGGAGGAATTCCCCTTCTTAGAAGCAGCCGACGGGGTACGAGACCTTGGACTTCACTCTGTCCTACACTCTGAGCGTCTGACCCCGTCTGGCAGAGGACGACACATACAAAAGAAAAAAAAAAAGCCTCCGATGATGTGTTGTTCCCACCGTATTTCCCACAGGTCCTCGTGAACTACAGCGGCCATCTAGCACGTCCATGCATGGCAGGGAGATAAACACCCGCACAGCCACGAGTGAGTGGAGAATATTTCTGACATGAATGCTGTCTGAGACAGCTTGAACCCCCCCCACCCCAACATGACCTGGACTAGCATTTGCTGGACACAGTTCAAGTTTCGCATGCAGTTCAGATCGTTGGAAAATTTGGATCTGCGGCCGAGCAGGTACTAGAAATGGTCCCATGTCCTTCCTGCTTTTGCCAATGGAAAAGCTCTCGTGGCCCGTAGGTAGGGTGGTGTGTCTTTTGTGCAGTTGTGGCTAGCGAGCGCGATGATGTAATAGACAGCTGTGGTCTCTCTGGGCGATAACATCCAACAATGAGAGCCAAATCCTCAACGCTGTCCAGTCGCTCTCAAGGTCACTTCCTGTCTTTTTTTTTTTTTTTTTGCTTACTTCCTTTCCCTTCACTGCATCCTGTTTACCACAACACAAAGCGCTTTTAGACTACCTGTTCAAGATTAAATTCAGAGCCTTGTCTTGGAACTGTATTTTGAAGATTAAATGTTAGCGTGCACCCGTTGCCACAGTCTCCACTTTGCTGCAGCGCTGCTTTTATTTTACTCGCATCCCTCGATCCCATTTGAATTAGGCCTCATGCATATGCATATGTTGTATTGGTATTGTTGTTTCATAATTCAGAATCAGTTCAATCCAATTCAACGACGAAATTCTCAGCGTACTACTAGATTCTAAAAATAGCCGATATCTGCAGCTGATTTGAATGTTGTAGGCTTGTCACATTCCTAATGACGCATCTACCGCGTCTTTTTTTTTTTTTGGGCGGTTTCCTGTTGTACTAATGACAACATGCTGGAATGTTTTGACTCATGCCTTCCTCAAAATCTATTTCCAATAATGCGTACTGGGCTTCCCATGCCACCACTTGGCGCTCGTCGTCTGATGCGGCGTAGGGAGCCGTTTGTGCCGCTTTCAGAGTCGGGTTCAAAGGGCACTTTGTAAACACGGCGATGTGCCGGACTGATCGTCCGTCGCACGGTGACTCCACATTTCCTCTGGGAGAAGTGGCAGTTTGTGTGTCTCACGGCTTATCTTTATAAACGGATTTGTTGGGGGCACTCGCATATCTTCGTTTTGATGCGTTAATGTGATTGACCGCAACCTGAGAGTCGAGAAGGTGTCCAAGTGCGTGTGCATGTTTGTGTGACACCTTGGTGTAGAGGGACGTGACGTCCCTCTACGGCGGCGGCGGCGCTCAAAGAGCCAAGAGCTGTTTGACATTTCTCGACCGCACACATGCAAAATCTCCCCCCACCCCCCTCATCACCCGGCAGCAGCACCGCCGCAACCTGCAGACCACATGTGTTACCAACGGCAACAAGATGTTGTTGTTCACTGCTGTGACCTGACATCACCAAGAAGGAACATGGCCAAAATGCGAGAGCAGAGCCTCGGCAAATGGATGCTCGAGAGCCTGAAGAGAAAGATCGGCCCTTTAGCCACTTGCACCATGTGGAGAAGGACCCTCCGAGGGCATGATGCCCTCGCGTGTGCTTCCGTCACACGTCTTGTGTCTGCTGACCTCTTTCTTCGAGAGGGGAAGGCATGCCGCACATTTCGCACATTCATCCATCACCGCAGCCTAGAGAGAGAGGCGAAAACGTCAAACCCCCCCACACCCCCAGCCCCGCTCTGTAATCCGCCTTTCCTGCGCCAGTCCGTATCCATGGCAACCGCTTGCCATGCTCCCCGCCACATTTTTTTTATTTTTTTGTGGGGTGTTTCGAGCAAATAGAGCAGCGTGGATGAGAAGGAAGCTTTCCTTGCTGTGCTTTCAAAAGTTTGAGTTCTCTGGTGATTGTTTTTCAGTTGCATAAATTGTGCCACGCGCACCCCCGCCCACCCCCACTATAGCCTCATTCCGGGCTTCTGCCAGGGGAGACTCGGGGATTATGGATCAGATGGCGACCAGTTGTGGACTACAAACAGACTCGTGGGATCAAATTGAATGCGATCGTAATGAGGCGGAGGGAATCTTGACGTGGAACTGGGCTACAAATCTGCGATGATTTTGTTATTATTTTGCTTTTTGCAGTTGGAGCCACAGTGGCCGGGTTAAAAAAAAAAAAAAACAAAAAACAAACAAACTTGTTGAACTCTTCGGGCTAATTTGAATGTCGCCTCCTCGCCGCATTTACGTCGTGTGACCATCTTCGCCATTTTATGAGGCTCCCCTTGGAGCTAAACGACATAATTATGCAGCAACTGTCGCCCACAGTCCACTCCCACAGGCATTCTCTCCTCCTCGCCGCAGTTCTCTTTGAAAACAAACACCAGTTCCTGTTGTCATAGAATTCCCTCCTAGAAATATTTTCAACATTTATTTCCCAATTGAAATCAATGGGAACATCGACTTGGAGACAGTTTATCCCAAACACGCGTGGAGACAGTCACAGCTCCTCAGTAACTTGCAGTTAAGCAGATTTGGGTTTTTTTTTTCAGAGGATAAAGAAGATGTGCCAGAGTCTTATATCACAATGTGTAATTCTCTTTGTTTGATGTTGATCTTGAGAGGACACTTGGTGCTTGTTGTGAAGCGAGTTGAGTTCACGCTTGGATCTGAAATTTTTACTCGCAAGTCAAAGCACAAAAAAAAAAAAAAAAAAATCGTCCGATCAGAAGATTGTACTACAAAAAATGTCAGTTGGGTATAAACGGTATCAATACTATATGTCGTTTGTATTTGTGCTCAGCCAACATATTCGTAGCATGTCAAGGGTTCCGTGAAACACAGATGACCCAATGAATCTTTTCTGAAAGCCATTCTTTCTTCTCCCCCGAAACTTTAGGTGGTGCACGTCCCTTTAGGGCCTGCAGAGTTGCCTCACCCGCTTCCAGGTCGGCCGAGGACCATGTGACCACCGGAAGTCTTCCAGCATCATGTAACTCGACTGTTATGGAAGTCCGATTCGGCTCGCTTTAACAGGCACTGTCTTGGGTAAGGCCGTTTTCCAGTTGTCTTCGCAAAAAATACGACATTGAACAGGAATGGATTTGGGCGACTCTGTGAGGTTGTTGAGAAAACACTGACAGCGTGGTTGCGCTCAATTTGCATGCCGTTTGTTTCAAAAATTGTTGCAAAAAATGCTTAGAAAATATCGCCGAATATAACCGCCAATTAGCTAACTTGGCAACGCTAATTGTGCTTCCGTAAGCTCGCTCTCGCTGCAGCCATGTTGCTGGCGGAAGCAGTGAATATGTCGATTGTTTTAATCGTTGATTTCTGCATTGTACTTTGCAACCGGTAGAATAAAAGAGATGGGCTGATTTTTAAAGGGTAAAAGTCATCCGCTGAGACTTTTTTTTCCCCCTCTTGGGCCTCGTTTTTGCCGAGGTGACTCGCAAACCCCGCTGTGGCGTTTGATGACTTCTGAAGATGTGCGTCTGTGATAAAATAAGCGCCAAGGGAACACCCGGCGACACTTCAGGAAAGAGGACGGATGGCGATTTGTGTGCGTTTGTGCCGCGTTCGTATCTTCTATAGATGAGGAATTTTCGGTATGTGTGCGCATGTGGCTGTCTCGCTCCCATTTCCCCTGCAGCACAGCAGTGTGCTTGACAGGAAGACCTGACTTGCTCGTTGGCTGCAAAGGACAGGAAACGGTGTGTGTCGCACAGCAGATGGAGGACGCCGTGTGTGCTTACACTGCACAGTTGCACACAGGGCCACACACTAGTGCACACATGTTGTCACACAACTGGCGTCCATAGAAGCAAGATTGCGTTTTGTACCGGAGGCCTTCTTCCTCAAGATTCACTTCCTTTGCACGTCTAGCTACTGTTTTCCGGTCAACTACTTTTGGGAGCTCTGAACAGGCTTTTTGGAAAAGGAAACATGTCAAACTTTGTCAGAAAAACGATACCGACACCTCACACGATACAACAGGCGAAATAAGATGGAGGCATGAACGCTTGATGTCAAAGTAATCGTGTATTTGCAGAGATTTCACTCCTAACGAGGCGTGGAAATTTTCCCTGGCGTGCGCCATTCGCTCCGTCAACTCCATCATCTTTTCTCACCGTGGTCACCCGCGCAGCTTCCGCTAAGTACTCCAAACACATTCATACCGGCGTACTCCCGAGTGTGAAGCGTCTCCACGACTGCCAACGTCGGCGTTTCTTTGCCTCACGGTCGACGGGACGAGCCGCGATTCACGCCCTCATCTTTATCTTCTACTCAAAGCTGCGTTCTCAAGCGCTACTTTTTACCGGCGCTGTGTTTTTAAAACACAGCATTGCTCGTTCTTCCGCAGAATGCGGGGAGAGAAAAAAAAAAATGCGCTGAAAATGCGCCATTGTCGGCGAGTGCGATAAGGAAGCAGGCAGCGGGGTTTGCTTCATCTGGGAGATGAAGCGCGATACTGTGTCTCTTCGCCATGGCAACAGCAATTGTTTGCCCTCAAGTCACATGACCCTCCCCCAGTTGGCCAGAGGTGCTTTTATTTTTTTTTTTTCTTTCCAAGAGAGAAGTCTTGTCAAACAAGGTTCCTCAGCATGGGCCCTTCACTTTGAGCCCCCTCTGGTCCCCACGTCACCTCCTCTTCTCCTTCGAGAATCAAGAGGCTTTTTGTTCGGCGGCGGCGGCGCTTATCGCTCTTTTCTCCACCGCTGCCCTCCCTCCCTCCCTCCCTCCCTCCTTCCTCTCACTCCCTGCCTCCGTATCTCACCGCATGCTTTGACTCAGGCTATGGAGGCATTCTGTTATTCCGGAGGATGGATGCCACCACAAGTGGGAGTTTGCCCCCAGTTGAAAATGCCGAAATATAGATCTCGAGAAGAAACTGCCGGATGCATATTTTCTCATCGGCTCGTCCGTTTATGAACAAACACGCAAAGACACGGTCGTCCTTCATCTTATCACGGGTCGCTTTTTTCAGTTCTGCGAGATCACTGATTCGTCAGTCGAACTCATTTTTCAATCATGCAAAATTTATTCTTAGGCCAAATAATTGACGGATGCTGTACTTCCCGCCGTGTCCCCTCACTTCAGCTTCCGGCGTCCCGCGTGCCTTCATGCACCGTCGTCGCTGTTTGCCGCCGCAGGTCATCGCAGTGTGCTCGCTCGTAGTGACACACGTCACAGCCGCCGCTTCGGCAATTTTCAGCCCGGCCGCCGCGCCTCACCTCGAGTGCTTCGCGTGGCTCGCAACGATTGCAAATCGGCTCACCGGAAGTGGGAGGAGAAGTTGGATTGGCTTTTTTCTGAGCAACGGGTGACAATTTCCATTCAAATCGGGAAATGGGACTTTTTGTCAAACACATCGGAGGTATTTTAAACCTTAACGCGCTTATGTATGCACACGCGCACGTGGATGATTAAGCACGAGCAGAATGATTACTGACACGTGCGTTTGTTGTTGTTTTCATGACAGTCTGGAAGCAGATTTGGTGCATGTCATGTGCAGGGGTGTAAATCTGTGGATGATGGGGGGCGGCGGGGGGGGGGG
>CAAKHF010009155.1:119980-130057 GCA_901007745.1 Hippocampus kuda
CTCTGGCATTTTAACGAGCCATTTCCTCCCGCTAATCGGCAGCTTGTCAACCCGACGCTAATTTCTCATCTGTATTTTATTTGCTTTACTCGCCACGTGCAAGCGTCCACGTCCATGAGCGTGTCACCCCGCGCATTTCGCTCTTGCCTTCCAAGATTTTGAAGGTGGAGCTGACGGGTAGGTGGGGCACACTTGATACCGCAGCGCGTCAGCCGGCGGCTCTCCAAGGACATTAGAGTCGGCAGAGTCGAAGCCCCTGGGAAGGAGGCGGGATTGATTCATGGACAGTGTGCAAGGGAGCGCAGCAGGGCCAGCGACCCACATTGGAGCGCTGCAGTGGCCCACACGAGTGCGATGGTTCTGCTCCTCTGTTATTCGCTTAAAAACTCCCATTCGCTGGTTTGTGCTCAGTCGAAATTCCCGTTTGATAAGATCATCGTATGGTGTTGATTTGGTGCCACCTTGCGGTATTTTCGTGCCAAGGAACTATTTTGAAGTGAGTTTCGGAGCTCCATCGGGTGCCTTTATTCTTCCATGGATAACGGGGCAGACTGGATGCACCTTGACAACATTTTTGCCGATTAGCATCAGGGAATATTTTAGTGCTTGATCATTCCGTTTTGTGTGTGTGTGTGTGTGTGTTTAAAGATGCACACCCAATCGAAAAGGAAACAAACTGTATGAGGTCACGTCAGGTCGCAGACAGACGCGTCCGAATGGGCAAACAAGCAGCTGGCAGTCGGAGGCTTTTCCGAGCACATCGTGTACCTTGAATACAGGCTCCTCGCATTCCCCGCGACACCCACCGCCCACATTGCGAATTCCCCGGCCGATGTATGCGAGGAGACAGAGACACTTTGTGCCCGGCGAAAACCACGTTCGGCTGTTCCGATGCCCCTCTTGCGCGCAGGAAAACGGTGCGCTTTTCAAGGCGAGAAAGACCGCTGTTTGGTTTGGGTGGCGTCTCGGTCCAGTGGGGGTTAAAGCTTTTTTTTTTGTTGTTTGTTTGTCCTGAGTCACTCTGAATCGGAATTCTCACACTGTACTGAACAAAGACGCAGGACAAAAGGCTTTGATTCACATCCATTTTCTATTGTGAAGGCACGGCCGCGCTGCGTGTTAACTGATTGCTTTCGCTCGCTGCGATGTTCATCATACATATCGTGACTCGGGATAGCACCATGTCGATGTGTTGTTAATCGCTTTGTGTGAGCAGGTTTCCCTCGTGTCAAATTGGGCCCATCATCCTTCCAAATGATCGAGTTGATCTCAACTGCAGCTGAGGAAGGCGTTACGAGAACGTCTTTGCTGCCCGTACATCTGCTTTGGGTGCATATTTCTCAAGTTGAATCACCGAAAGCTTTTTATTTTTAAGGGGCTTCTTGTATGAGAAGTTTGAAATGATGTCAACTGTTTTGAGATCCTAATTTAAATTGCCTGTTCAAGCTAACGCGCATGTTAAGCCCCACCAATGAAATTGCACAGCTAAGTGGGAATGTGAGCTACCGCTGACAGCAAAAAGCCCATCTTGGCAATGTCAAATTTTAACACACGTTTGTTGGAATCAATTCTGACTTGTGTGACCTCCGACATGAGACACCGCTGCGCCTCGCAATAACTTTCCCCAAAGCTGCTTGCCAACGTCTCCTCTCCCAAAGTAAAGACGCCTCACCAATTGTCGTTGCTGGCGGACGGCCGTCGACTCGCCTCCGAGCGCGAAATGGAATGAGGGCAATGCACAAAAAAAGCCACGGTGGCCATTTGCCCACCGTCTGACCCGGGCGAAGCAATGACTCGTGTTTGGGGTGGGGCGTGGGGGTCCTAATGTGAGACGTGTGCTGTATGGCCGCCTGACGCTGAAAAATGTGGATGGTGCTTTATAAATAGCAATATTGAGGAGATTCCGGAAGGGAAGGAAGACAGACAAGTTGGCTTTGGTCAGGACACGGAGTGAGGTGAGGCGAAAGTGTGAACAGATGTAGAAGTCGCTCGGCGGGTGGGGCGCAAAGACAGCCGGCTAAATCTCAATTTTTGGGACTTTCCAGTCGAGCGTATGACATCATGAACCCTCCTGAACGTGCAACCTTCATCCAGGGCTGTTGGAACTTCCCGGAGAGCCTCACGAGATGGAGGGAGGGAGGTGGGTGGGAAGCCAAGATGAGAAGGAACCAGATGAGGGTCTTGGCTCCCGCCTCCTCTGCTCTCCTCATTAGAATGCCGTCCTCGGTCTTTCGGCGGGGTCTCCTCGCATGTGGCGCTTTATTGATGGCCCCGGGAAGTGTTATTGACGGGATACTTCTGCTCCCTCGCTCAGACGCTGCCGACTCCGAATTCCTCCGGCGTCCCCTCTTCATGCGCCCCCTCACCCAACACCCCGCCGATCCCCTTTTATGGGATGCCGCAGCACGGCCTGGCAGCTCACCGCAACACAAACACCTCATTGATTATACACTCAGCCCTTCATCTTTTTCTGAGCGCAGCTGCCGCGCGCACACCTGCAGCCTTGAGGTGATGCCGTTTCTCCAGCGGCTGGAACGCGTCGTGACTTTTTAGTGCTCGGGAAACACAATGAAAGCGCTCAAGGTCTGTTGCGTTTTAAGTCCTCGGCTGGCAGCAGCGGGGCCTTAAATGTCGTGTAGACGCGAGATGCTTAAAACCGACGTTGCGAGACATTGGTTTCGCGACCTCGTGCTGGTGCGCGTGGACGCGTTCTACTGGTTTTATTGATTATTAATCATGCGCCGCTCACGTGCGCATGTTTTATGTAGTCTGCTTTCCTTACAGCCTCGACAAGGAAATGACCGCTATTCATTTGCTCCTTGTTAGCTTATTTTTTTTTTGCCCTGTTACCTTGGGATACACGCTTGTTCCAATTAACCTGCCATGTCTGTTTTTGGAATGTGGGAGGAAAGCGAAGTGCCCGGAGAAAACCCACGCAGGCACGAGGAGAACGTGCAAACGGCACACAGGGAGGCGGGAGCCGGAATCGAACCCGGCACCTCTGCACTATGAGGTCGACACGCTAACCACTCGACACCGGGCCGGCCGGGGGAAAAAAAGTCAGCTATTTATTGTACTTGTTCATCTTGACTGCTTTTCAGTTGCGTTTTCTCAATGAAAACAAGCCATCCTGCTGAGCCTTCGCTTCCAAACGTTGCGCAATTGCGCCTCCTTGTGGCCTTTTACGCGAGCGCGGCTCGAATGAATGAGCAGGATATGAGCGTATCGCTCCATTGTCACTCCTTCTCACTGGATGAGCACATTCCTCCGATCTGAATGGGACTAGTCTCCCCTCGGCGTTCCCATGCGGGGAAATTTAATATCCGTCTTGTTGTTGTTTTTCCCCCGCAGTCACAATGCTTCTGTTTTTGGTGGCAACCACAACATCATCGAATTTGAGCAGCAATGGCAACCACACACAAGGTAAAGCAGCACACGAGTCACTCATCACTCGACCCCGTTGCAGTCATTTACAGCTTAACAATGCGGTTCGTGTACCGCTTCCTAAAGTTGGTCAACAACGGGCGCCAACGTACTTCTGGGTGACGATCCACGACCTCATCTTGAGTTTGAGCACGACCAGATAGACCACAAAAGTTTTAGCTTTTATTAGGATTGCCTTGTAATAATAATACTGAGCAACCCAAGCGTATGTGACGCCTCGTGGTGACAAGCTGTCGAGGTGTGACTCAAAATGTGCTGAAGCGAAGTTTATTGCCTCCATGTTGGAGAAGCTTTTGATGATGAAGTATTCGCACACCTTCCTCCTCAGAGGGCGTTCCATCTACTGGCCACCACATCCTCCCCACTGTCCTGGTCCTGTCCCTGCTGCTGCTCATCGTCGTGCTGCTGGCCTGGTACCTCCTCAGGTAAACGCCACCCGGCTGCAACAAAAACTGAACACAAGATGGAGCGTTTCACACTCAACGCTGATCTCAGATACGACCTCATAAAAGCAAGCAGTCATGACATCATCAAATCGAAAACCAATTAGTTTGTGTCCGCTGTCTGCAGTCTATGACATACGTACGGATACATTCTCGATGAGAATGTCTGAAGTACTCTCAGCTCATCAGTACGGCACTAATATTAGTCATTCTTCGTATAGAATGAAGAATATATGACTCTGCGTCTGTCCACGCCTGATGCTGCTTAAAGTGTTAAAGCACCGCGACATCAATGTTATTCCGCGTTAACGGACTGAAAGGCTAAGTTTTGTAAATCCAGTTCCCACTGTTGTTCTGTGTTTGGACTGAGTGGCTAGTAACAGGCAACCAAACGAATCTGAACAATTCTGTTGTTTTCAGCGTATGACTGAACCATGTCGACTCGATTGTGGCTTAGTACATTGGAAGCGAAAGTATGCGGCCTTTATATATCGTATCTATAAACAAACGGCGCTGTCTTACCCCTCCTCCTCGACCGTGGGCCCTCACTGATTGGCTTGTAGCCAGATTCCGAGGCAGAGCTCCGGGTGACAAACACTTCCTCCTCTAGTCGCCGAGGCGGAGCCCGAGTCAGGAAGCGGCGCTCATTGCCTCCCTCTGACAGCCAAGCAAGCCAGTCAGTCAGTCAGTCAGTCAGTCGGTCAGTCAGTCGGTGGGCCGCTCGTTAACAGAGCAGAGTGAAAGAACGCAAAAAGGCCGTCTTCCCAACGCGTTAGCTCATGAGAAAGACGACCTTCTCCAGCTTCAGATGGTAGGAAGTTTTATTTTTTCTGGATTTGCTTTGATTTGAACGTATGCGTGTTTTAGGTTAAAAAACCAGAGGAAAGCGGTGGTCACCACAGTCGACAAGAAGCTGCCGAATGGCAACCTGGAGGAGCAAGGCAAGTGAAAGCGCTTTGTTGTGATGGAAGGGAAAGAGAATGTGACAAGAGCAGCCGCTGCGTGACTCTCTCACATGGCTTCATTGTGGTCGTCTTTGACTTCCTGTCACCAACTTGACAAAAACACAGCGTCACGGTTCTCGCAATCATTTTGTCGGACACAGATGCGACGGTGGTCCTCCTGCCCAGATCCCCCTCCGCCGCCAAGAACTACCCGCCGCTCGCCGTGGAACACCTGGAGGACGAGTACAGGCTGC
This sequence comes from Hippocampus kuda, assembly GCA_901007745.1. Classification (NCBI taxonomy): domain Eukaryota; kingdom Metazoa; phylum Chordata; class Actinopteri; order Syngnathiformes; family Syngnathidae; genus Hippocampus; species Hippocampus kuda. The sequence continues at coordinate 125,066 of CAAKHF010009155.1, forward strand.
GCTCGGCTGACGACGGAAAACTCTTCCGGGAGGAGTACAACGTAAGCCCTCTTGAGGTGCTGTCTTTGTCACGGAGCTCCTGCGTCTGAAGATGCCACGAGTATTTGCTTGTCTTTTATGAACGCAATGAAGGGGCGTCATGCTGCATCGATGACTCGAATGTCACAAATAAACATTCTTACACGATGGCCGCAACTCACTGTTGGCCCGTTAACAGCTCGCAACGCTGCTTTTCAAGCCGTACACACTCAAAGTCACCAGTTGAGTCGGTTTTGTCTCCCCGTTCGCTGAGTGCTGCTGGTACGGAGTAGGGACATGGAAAAATGCAGGCCCTCGCAGGCAATGTCAAGGGACCTTCTTAGACTAACACGAAATATGGAAAACTGCCAGGTGGACTTTGTCCCTCCCCTTTCTCGTCAGTGCTGTTTATACAAAACAGTGACTTGGGGGGGGAAAAAAAAATGCTGCCTTTTGACGGTTGTCTAATGTGAGCTTTCAATACTGCAGTGCAGGGGTGCCTCATTCTTTTTCCAAATGGGCCAAATGAGAAACTGGAAAAGTTGTCGAGGGCCACGCCGACGTGCAGATCAACGCTGTTTGTTGTGAACTCGTTCTCTGCCAGCAGAGTTGCCCGATGAGCTGCACTTTTCGGGCTTGCTCACTCTGTGCCTTTGTGAGCATCCGATTTGTCAGACAAAAAGTTTGTGTCTCGCCTTTTCTGTTCTTTACGGACCAACACAAGAGCTGGCGTTGCTCTCCCCCATAATCGCCCTGACAATCAAAAATTCACTCGGGTCACCCGTGTAGATCTGATTTCCAAAGTGGTGCAACGCCGCCATCTACAGGGACCGGCTTCGTTCCCGAACCTGAATTCAATGACTCTACTGGGGAAAACTACTGAGACTTTTTTTTTTTTTTTTCCGTGACTCATGCATACATCCTCGCATGAAAAATACCCCTTTCCTCTTTCAGCATTTGAGTCACTATAACGTTTCGTATGTGACTTTTATTTCGCGTGCGCCGCTAATAGAGGAAGCGCACACATGAACTAACGAAGGAGGTGCGATGGGTGCTCGTAGCAGAGGAAATGACTCAACTGGAAGAACCAATGCAGCGCAGCTCAATGGTCCGTCGTCTGCTTTCAGTGGCACATGCACGTGCGCTCAATTGACATGTTGACAATTTGTTTGGACAGTCGCTGCCGGGAGGGCACGCCCAGGGAACGTACGAGGAGGCCAACAAGGAGAACAACAAGGACAAGAACAGATATCCCAACATTCTTCCCTGTGAGTATTGTCGGCGCCGGAAGTGGATACGTTGAAACGAAAAATATAGATTTGATCGGGTTGTTGGCATTTCTGTTTGGACTGCCCTTCATGAAATGCAATCTTGAAAGATGCGGTGTTTGCTCGCTCCGTGCTAAGCTAAGCTAAGCTTAAGCTAACCACACCCTGGGCCTGTGACGTAGTTGACGTAATTCTTGGATGTTATAATGAATTGAATTTCGTCCCTCAGATGATCATTCCAGGGTGGTGCTGACTCAGCTGGAAGGATGCCCCGCCTGCGACTACATCAACGCCTCCTACATCGACGTGAGCAGAAGATAAATCATCATGTGATTTTTTTTTTTTTTTTTTTTCCAGCTATTTGACATGATTACACATGTTTTCCTTGAACAGGGCTTCACCATAAAGAACAAATTCATAGCAGCTCAAGGTACGTTGATGTTCACTTGATTAAAGTTACTGCAAACAAACAAAGCAACGGGATTTTGTTGTCCCAGGTCCAAAGGAGGACACGGTAGCCGATTTCTGGAGGATGATTTGGGAGCAGAAGGTGTCGACTGTTGTCATGCTGACCAACCTGAAGGAGAGGAAGGAAGTGAGTGGTCATCACGCAGCGAAGCAGGTGGAAAAAGGAGCGGCCAAAAAGGGGCTTCGGAGTCCCAAAAATTCCACGAGGGTCGGACCCTAATTTTCAGAAGTTAGAACTAAAATTGCTTTCTGTTGCGAGTGTCAAGAGGAATAGAAAAAGCGACGGTGCAAAATGAACATTCTAAGCGCTCTCAAATTGTGATTTGTACGAAATGGAAGGTGTTGTCCATTGCCGCGTAGGACAAGTGTTACCAGTACTGGCCGGATCAGGGCTGCTGGACCTACGGGAACGTGCGCGTGGCAGTGGAGGACTTCACCGTGCTGGTGGATTACACCATCCGCAAGTTCTGCATCCAATACGTACGCTGGCGTGAGCACCAAACGGCTCATTCGGCGCTACGCTCGCCACGCTAACACTTTTGTGACGTCCTGCTCGTAGCAATCCAGCGACGCCGGCAAGATGCTGCGTTTGGTCACGCAGCTCCACTTCACCAGCTGGCCCGACTTCGGCGTGCCCTTCTCGCCCATCGGCATGCTCAAGTTCCTCAAGAAAGTCAAGGCGCTCAATCCGGCCTTTGCGGGGCCCATCGTGGTCCACTGCAGGTACACGAAAGGCGTCGCGCTTCAAAATATTTGTCTGGCTAATCTTAAAAATAGAGCTGATCAAAATATGAGGCGCAGGTCTGCCCAACCCCAAGAACAAATCAAGAGACAGTTCCATTCATAGCTGTGACGGCATCAATCCAACGTTGACATGCCTGATGTTGACTCCTCCCCCAGCGCCGGCGTTGGTCGGACGGGCACGTTCATCGTGATCGACGGCATGATCGACATGATGCACGCCGAGCAGAAAGTGGACGTGTTTGGCTTCGTTTCGAAAATCCGAGAGCAGCGTCCGCAGCTCATCCAGACGGACGTGAGTCGTGGCGCCGCCCCAAAGCGTCTCTTGGTACAAGCGGCGCGCGCGTGGTCAATGTTCACGCAGGCGGTCCTCGTTCCTTTCCGTTCCGCAGATGCAGTACTCGTTCATCTACCAAGCGCTGCTGGAGTACTTCCTGTACGGAGACACGGAGCTGGACGTGTCGTCTCTGGAGGGACACCTGCACAAGCTGCACAACACCTTCAACCAAGGCGATCGCGTCGGCCTAGAGGAGGAGTTCAAGGTAAACCGGGAAGGGAAAAAAAACCAGAATCAGCCCTCTGACGCCTTTTTCACTGATTGACAAAAAGTTCAGCGGACATGCTGACGGGAGACATCGATCAAGATTGTCCGTTTTGGTTGGAAGCCGACATTTTGGTGCCGCTGCTTATTTGGAGGATTCTCCATGTTGTGTTTGCGTCTCAGAAACTGACCAACATGCGTATCATGAAGGAGAACATGAGAACGGGGAACCTGCCCGCCAACATGAAGAAGAACAGAGTGCTGCAAATCATTCCGTGTAAGAGGACGAGGAACAATCGCGCAGAGGAAATGCAATCTTCTGTTTGATTTTGAAGCCCTTTTTTTTTTTTTTCCTTCCACTTTTAGATGACTTCAACAGAGTGATTCTCTCCATGAGGAGAGGTCAAGAGTTTACCGATTACGTCAACGCATCCTTTATAGACGTGAGATCCGCTCTGCGATGCGTGCCTCTACCTGAGCACTTCTTTTGCTCTTTGCACGCATTCCAATAAATGATTTTTATTTTTCTCTCTTGTCTCGACAGGGCTACCGGCAAAAGGACTACTTCATTGCCACGCAGGGCCCGCTGCAGCACACGGTGGAGGACTTCTGGAGGATGGTGTGGGAGTGGAGGTGTCACTCCATCGTCATGCTGACCGAGCTGCAGGAGAGGGAGCAGGTATGCCGTCGTCGTCTGAGCCGGTCCAAATTGACGACCAACATATTGCGTGTGCGGTAAAAAGGAACGTTATGTGAGGGTTAAAGACGTGTGTGTGTGTGTGTGTGTTTTCAGGACAAGTGTTACCAGTATTGGCCCAGTGAGGAGTCGCAGACTTACGGCGATTACAGCGTGGAGATGAAGGGCGACGCCTTGTGCGACGCCTTCAGCCTACGAGACTTGGTACTCACCTTCCTGCCGGTAAGAAGGCTTTTTCATCATTCGTGGCAAACAATTTTGATTTGGCCAAAATAGTCAATCAGCGACTTCAATTCCTCTTGACACGGCTTTCTTACAATAGGAGAAGGTGACGCGCGTGATCCGGCACTTCCACTTCCACGGCTGGCCCGAGGTGGGCATCCCGGCCGAGGGGCGGGGCATGATCGACATCATTGCAGCGGTGCAGCGGCAGCAGCAACAGTCGGGCAACCATCCCATTGTGGTGCATTGCAGGTACACGCGCTAGAGGGCGCTGCGGACCTTTTTCACAATGGTCCGAAACGGTCGCCGACGGGTTCCAGACGTGGCAGACAATTAACGGAAGCCCGCTGACCTCAATTCAAACTGATGGCAAAACCTTTTCGGTGCTGCATGTGGTGTTAATGGCCCCGCGTGTGGCTTTGTAGCGCCGGCGCCGGTCGGACCGGTACGTTCATTGCACTGAGCAACATCTTGGAGCGCGTCAAAGCGGAAGGCCTGCTCGACGTCTTCCAAACTGTCAAGAGTTTACGAATGCAGAGGCCGCACATGGTCCAGACGGTGGTGAGTACCAGCACAAAATCTATTTTCATTTGTAGTTTGTTACTTAAAAAACTCATTCAGTCCAAATGCACTGTGGGTGCATTTTTTTTTCCCCCAATTGAAAGACCAACGTGAGTGAAATCAAACAACTAAATGGACTTTTTTTTGTGTGTGTGTGTGTGTGTTTATGGCTGACAGGAGCAGTACGACTTCTGCTACAGGGTGGTACAAGACTTTGTGGACATTTTCTCTGACTATGCCAACTTTAAATGAGCTGATTCTTTGCCTTATCAATGTTGTCGTTGTCCTCTTTGTTTTTTTTTTTTCATTTTTTTTTCTCTCTCTCTCTCTCTCTCTCTCTCTCTCTCTCTCTCTCTCTCTCTAAAGCCGGTTGGTAAACGATGTATTTTTTGCTATGCACTTGCCCTAACATCAACTAAACCTCCGCCCAGCCTGTATTATATATAAAAAGAATTGTACATGGGTTAAATAAAACA
>CAAKHF010009156.1:0-11383 GCA_901007745.1 Hippocampus kuda
CCCCCCCCCGCTTCCTCTGTGGAAGAACTGGCGTACTTATGTGACTAAAGGTGAATTCAAGTCAAGTGAATTTTATTTATAGTGCCCCAATTCACATCAAAGAGGTGGAGAAGTTCTTGAACCACACTCCTCACATATTAGAAGAAGAGGGGGGCGAGGAGAGAGAGATTGATGGCTGTATAAATGACAACAAAGTGTAAAACAATTATTGTAATGAATAATAATAATAGAATAATAATTTGTTGGTATTTAGCAGTAATGATGGAGGTCCATTTTTAACTTTTAATAATTTTGCTACGTCTGAAATTCACAGAAGCTGCCCTTTCTGCAGTGCACATTTTCACAGCCTTTGCAGGTCCACAGAATGAGATAATTTGATGCAGGACAATGTCAGGATTTACTGAAGCTTAAAGAAAGCCAAAAAAAATGTAACTAGAGCTCAAGCTGAAAAAAAAAAAAATATCCTCCCGATAATACTTTCCCCCATTTTTTGAGTTAATCTCTGACAAATGTACTTCTCCATGATTTATGTCACTCTTTATTTCCTCTTGATGTCAAGAATGTTTGGATACGATGACTTAAGTGGGATCTGAATTCTGCTCCTCACATTCTGGCTCACACAGCGATAATGTTTCATGCTGGATTTGTGGTGAGAAACCTTGTGTCCCTGCAGAAAGGCAGAGAAAAAGCAAAAGGGCCCCTGCAGGAACATTGCAGTCTTGACACTTTGACAGTTTGCCATGAGTGATGCCTGATCTGTACAAATTTCAGGACTAATAAATCTACCTGTCAGAGCTTGGGACTTGAAAGGGCCGCAGCCCTGCGGCACAGCTTTAACACAACTTGTGTTGATGAAATTCTGTAGGCTGGAGAATTATAGCTGTCAAAAAAACGCCCACATCAAACCTGAAGCCTTGGCGTTCCTTCTTCTCTCCCCCCCACCTCCCTCCTCCCCCTCTGCTCTCTCAGCACTCATATATTGCTCATTCACCGCCTCCCTCTCTCCTGCTGCCTATCCCTTCCAGTCGTCTCTTTCCTTCCTCCTGTTCTTGCACACTTCTTGGAAAACGAAACATAGTCATCCTTTCATGACTTGGCTGCCATCGTGACATCATTTTGACACCCTGTCCCCCCCCACACTCCCACTCTGGTACCAGTACAACAGTTAGGCCTTCAGACAATGAGTTGTCAGGGGTGACGGCTGTGACTTTTTGGCTGTCGCGCTTTCAGCTCAGTTGGTGGAGGAGCAATCGCATTGACCGGCCAGGGTTAAAAATGCAATCGTCACCAGTATCCGAATGACCAGCCAGGGGTTAAACCAAAGCAGAAACAAGGTTTCACAAGAAGGGGTGTTGCGTGCGGGTGATTTCAATACCAAAAGGCCCATAAATCAACTAACCACCACTCCCCTCTTTGCCTCCGCCTCCCATTTCCACATCCTTCCAGGCCCGCTGCCCACTTCTCTCCCTCTCCTTTTCACGAGATTTATTTGTGTTTATCTTTGATCCAGACCAGTTTGCTCCTCATCTGCTTTTAACCCACGCCGAAGGATCCTGTGGGTGATAAATCATCTGCAAGTGTTTAGACGCTGTGCTGCTGCCGCTGCCTTCCCTATAAACGTTTTAAGAGGGGTGGATCATATTTGCATTCTTCAAAGCACAGTTGTCAGTGTTAAAAGTTCACTGGAGTCCTGGGGACAAATTGCGGGCCAGGCTTATTGATTTGACTGTCAAAAGGTGTTTTTTTTTTTTTTGTCGAAGGTCGGAACCCTCCTGGTGTAATGCGGCCATTCAGTGACACTAAAGTCAGAGCCACAGCAATCTATTTTCTCATGGAACTGACTGAGTCATCTGCGTTACCTTTGTGCACACCATCGAGAAAGTGCATTTCAAATCAGCAAGTGGTCTCCTGGGGCTTGAAATACTGAAAGTCACATGACTTACTTTGTTTCATGTAAAAAAAAAAAAAACAACACTTTTTCTCTGTATACCAGGAGGGCATACAATCACAAGTCACATGGCCCCTCATGACTTTAGCACTCAGCTATTTTTCACCAGCCAATGAGGGAGTGAAATATCTTTGTTCATTAACCCCATGCTGAAATAGCAGCAGTCATTTGCACTACACACAGCTACAGCAGCAATCTGTCAATCTGTGTGCTTGTCAATCACTCCGCGTCTCTGTGGGAAGGTGCCTCTGACTGACAGCCCGTGTGATCTCTCCCAAGGGTTGGCAGTCAGGCAACAAAAGGCCTGGCTACAGTAATTGGCGAGATAAAGACATCCCACCAAAGAGGCACTGTCACTCACTCGGTTCCGGAGTAATGAATCCACGTGAAACGTGCAGTCAGCCGACGCGAAAGTGGCTAAAGTGCCTCGCTAGCTAAGCGGTCAACCAATCAGAAGCCAGCACGGGGTCACTTCCCCGTCGACTAGCTGAGCGGTGACCTGTTTAAACTAACACATCACCCCCTGCCTTCTACCCACAATTCACCTTCTCACCTTCACCAACCCCCTCCTCTGGTACCCACTGACCTCTGACTGACCTGCTCGCCTTTTGCTTCGGTCAGCTCTCACCCACCTTCTACTCTTTCTGTCTGTTCCTTTATTTCCATTCTTCACACACCTGGTTCTTATTTCATTTCACTTTCCATCCATGCTGCAGCGGAGACTCCATACAGTACCTCTCTGTTGTTTGCAAAGAGAATAGAGGTACATTGTTTTATTGTCACCCGGGAAAAAACAAACAAGAACTTCCACAGGAAGATGTTGTCTAAGGGGCACAAAGCAATGCAACACAATAATTTCCTTTTGAGAAGGCATTACTAAACAGGCAGGTAAAATGTTTGAATACAAAGTTTTGCAAATGTCACAGGCTTTTAAAATGCTTCGCAAACAAAGTGTGCGGCGTGGCATATTCAATGTTTCCTCCATTGGAAACACTTTTATTACGTCAAATCATAAAACCACTTGAATGATTCATTTATATAAAGCCTGGTCTTACCTGTGGTTAGTGGACGTATGCCAACTACTGGACAGGCATGCAAATTACACAATTTTCATTGTTTTTCGAAGTTTGTATCAAATATGCTTGTTTTCCCCCAACATGAATTTTTCGAGGTACAGTTACTTTGTCGATTTGATGTTTTGTGTTGCAAAACAAAATTGGGTTACAACAAGCGTCAGATAAATAAAAAAGGAAAGCCACAAGTTCCATTTTCAACCATTTATTAAATGGAACAGATAGTCTAGCACAGAAATAACGAACAAATAAACACAAATAAATGAGAACATTCCCTAGCACCTACAGAGGTAAGAACTCATGCCCAGACGGTCACGTGCAGACTAACAGGCCAAGTTTCCTATATCACTCACTAGGTTATGGTTCCGTCACACCACTTTAAGGCAAACATAAAACAGAGCAAAATTACACATTATAAAACCAATTAATCCCTTTAGTTTGGCTTTTGTTATTAGATTTTTTTTTTTTTTTTTTTTTTACATTTTTCCATTAAATGATTATTACCTTTTTTAATTTGAAGGGCTGGATTAGAAATGGGGTCACGGTCGTCAACTGGTTAGCATGCCGGCCTCATAGTGTAGAGGTGCAGGGTTCAATTCCGGCTGCAGTCTTCCTATGTGGAGTTTGCATGTTCTCCCCGTGCCTGCGTGAGTTTTCTCCGGGTACTCCGGTTTCCTCCCACATGCCAAAAACATGCGTGGCAGGTCAATGGAACACTCTAAATTGTTCCTAGGTGTCAGTGTGAGCGTGAATGTGATGATTGTACCCTGCCTACTGCCCGTAGACAGCTGGGATAGGCTCCAGCACGCCCGCGACCCTCGTGAGGATAAATAATGGATGGATGGATGGATGGATGGATGAATTGGAAATTTCAAATAATTTCAATGGAGAAAACTGATTTTTTTTAAATTCGTAAATTACTTAGATCGATCAATCAAAAAAACAAAATATGAAAAAATTGAGTTACGAGCTTTGTCATGAAATGAACTCAACTCTCAAATTAAGATACCACTGTAGATTATCGTCTGTACGTGAAATCTTTTTACGAGAGTGCCGTAGATTTTTCAATACTGTAACAAAATGATCGTGTCCAAATTATCTCTTTCATTTGATTGTATTCTCTAACTTCCATTATCAATTAAGTCTTGAGTGGATATCACAGTTCACCCCGAGAGGTCACGTAAGCTATCTGTGTGTACCGTCACAGCATGTGGGTTCGTGGGTCTCCTGTTGCCCCATGTCTGACCTCCCTCACTGGCCTCTCTCAATCACCCCTGTCTCCTCAGACACCTCTTCTCCTCCTCTCCATCATCTGCTTCAACAGGAGAGCAAAGTGCGTGTGCGGGTGGGGGTGGGTGGGTGTTTTGAACTCCTCCAAAGAGGTGCCCCCTGTGCTGCATGTAAAAGCCCTCTCTCATACAGACACAAACACATACATAGGGATAGCTGTCTGCCTGCCTTAGTCTTCACAGGGCAGTCATTAGTCATCAGGCAGATCAAAGGACAGCCACAGGAAGTGAAAGGACCCTGACAAGGGGGAGTCCATCTGCTTGGCAGCCCATCGCTCTTCGTCAGCTGACAGCCGGGCACACTCTCCATCTGACTGCTGCTTCCGCTCAAGACTTCGGTCTCATATGTCGCTCATTTAAAACATCTAATATGGAAACATATGGTCCTCCCTGACTTTACTGAGCGAAACCTGACATTGTCATTGACACTTCTCTGATTTCTTAAAGCGAAAGAATTTGATATCATTAACCAAACAAAGCTCCCATCGAGCATAATCAGACATTTTTTTTCCCAGTGAAAAGTTAACACATTGAACATTTTAAAAATGTAGTTACTTTTGAAATGTTTTCAAATATTTGACAAATTCTCGTTAACAATAATATCATTCAGTAAATATATTTGTCTTGAATTCTTTTTTTTTTTTAACCCTGGAGCACCCACGGGGTCAAATTTGGCCCCTATAAATTCTGCTACTCAAATGCTACCCTTAAACCCCAAAGGGTCAAATTTGGCCCTAATCCTAAATTAGGATTAAAGCATTGAATATTTGAAAAAAGATATTTTGGTGTTCAGTCAACATATAGCAGTCATTTAATGTATAATTCCTCATTTTCCAAAGAAGAAAAGGGTTCTTGGGGTCTCCAGGGTTAAACTACTCGATTGTTGCCAAATGCATCGTGCTCTATGTGCTGAGCCCACAAATGTACAGCATACTGCGGTACTGTATACTGATAGGCAACAAGGTAGACCTCATTTGCAAATGTCCCAAACCTCGCCCAGTGTTGAAATGCCCTCAATTGGTCAAGTAACTAGCTCATCAGTCACAGAGAATATTTTAACAGATGCTGCACCAGCGGAGGGCGTCGCAAGTGATAATGTGCATGTGATCACCCATCAACTGTAAGTGATGGAATTTAAGAAAACAGATGATAACTTAACGTAGCACAGCCGTCACAGCAACACCTGTCACAACTGAGTCTTTGCTTCTTGACTCAAACATGAGTCATGCACAGCTGCACGTGCTGTTGCCCCCCCTGGCAGTGCAATTCATTTTGACTTGCAACCATCATAAAAAACATTGACTTGCTGGAGGTCAAAGAGTCTTCTGTTGTATACTTGTGCAAAGAATGTGCTCAGAGGCTAATTCTGACAGTGTCGTGTATTTCTGTAGGTTTTTTTTTTCTCCAAGAATTGTTACCGTGTTGATGTCATACCTAATTTAAGACATGAATATGGTATGAAGTCTGTCTCACATGTTTACAAGCCGTCAAAAGTGATCAAGGTGAGTGTTTTGGAGCCGATTCCTCCTTACGTCCAATCCCCTCACCTCTTCCCGTTCCTCTCTGGCTTGTCTGCACACTGACCCTTTTCCTTTGCCGCCTGACTGAGCGCTTCTCCTGCCGCAAAGGAGGCATCAATTACAGGCCACGGCTGTCCCAGTGTCACCGCTGTGTAATGAATGGCCTCTCCCCTCGTATTGCGCCATGGGGCCTGGCCTCACCGTGAACTCCACAAGAATTTAGAAACAAACACACACACACACACACACACACACACACACACACACACACACACACACACATGCTCAAAGTTGTACGCACATAACAAGGCATGCCCTTACATGCAGAAATGGGAATATTGTGAAACAGGCTGACACCTGTTGATTACAATAACCGTATTTTACCATTAAGCGCACTGTACATATAGGTGCAATATCAATGAACAGCTCTACTTTTTTTTTTTTTAATCATGCATAAGATGCACCAAGTGAAAAGCTGCATTATTTTTGTGCAGCAATGTATGTTAAATAGTTTATTCTAATTGTGCCAAATGTTTATTTGATAGACTTAACACTGTTTTGCTATGTTCAGACCGCTAGGCTCAGCCATCGGGTAGCGCCACGTGTCTCGCTTGCTTTTGTTTACTGTGACACTCCGCGGGGGTGTTGCTTCAAGCGGAGAAGAGGAGGGGATCCTGTGACAGACGAAAAAAAAAAAAATTGCAACATGGTCAGTCAATCTGGTGACTTGTGTTATTACTTTGGCTAATGCTATCTTGGTTAACAGTTCAACAGCTGTAAACAAGTCACTGCACTAACTATAATCAAAACCTTTTTTTTTTTGTTCAGTTATTGGACTCTGCCTGTGTCGTTTACTTTGCACCAGTCTGGTCCCACATTGTAACACTGGAAATATGCTGGCAGAAAAACTCAGTTTTGTTTGCTCTGCAGCGACTGCAGCATTAGGCTAGTAGGATGACATTTCCCATGATTCTTGATAGTTCTAGTTATGCCAAAAACAGACACCTGCTAGCAATGAGATGCGGATGAGAATAAGGTTGCAAACATGAATATTTAATCAAATTGGAAGGAATTTAACGTTACTGTATGCTGACCTCTTGGTCCCGCAGACTGCAATGATACTGTGTTCCACGTTGCTCTTTAGCTCTCTTACTCACACACACACGCACACGCACACACACACACTCCTGTTGCCTACCCCTTCATTTGTCATTCAGCCAGACAATCAGAAGCACGAGGTCCCTGAGGTTAAAGGGTCATGGGATCCTGTGAGTCCCGAACCTGGATCTTGATGAAACATACACATTCACGCAAACACGCGCGTACACACAAATACATGCTGGTTCTCACGTGGTCGGAAGGACACCATACGATTCATTGGTGTTAAATATATCTATCTTTTCTTTCTTGCTCTCTATCTTGAAGTCCTCTCCTCCCTGTCCCTCCCTCCAACCCCACGCCTGGAGCTGACACTGAGCATGACCCTGCCTTTATTGTTGCAGTGGGGCAGAGGCACAAATGCAGGGTAGGGTCTGTCACCCTGGTGATTAAAGAGCACATGTTTTCAGTCAAACGCTTCAGAGGGGGAGTGATCCCAGAGAGAATACAAGGGGGGTTGGGTCGAGTTAAGCGGCAAGAAAAAGAGCTTCTGATGTTTTCACACATCAAGAATAACGCTCCTTTACCACCAAAAGTACTGGTAAAAATTACAAACCGTTTTTTTGCCGGCCTAAATCAGGTTCATGACACTGTAGAAGTAACTGAACTTCACAATGTGTGTGTGTGTGTGTGTGTGTGTGTGTGTGTGTGTGTGTGTGTGTGTGTGTGTGTGTGTGTGTGTGTGTGTGTGTGTGTGAGAGAGAGAGTATACACCAGGGGTCACCAACCTTTTTGAGAGTGAGAGCTACTTCATGTGTCCTGATTGTGTGAAGGGCTACCAAATTGATACACGTCTGAAATAACATTTGTACAAATTACATTTAATAATATTAGAATATTAGATATAAATAGATAGATACTACAGCTAGCTAGCTAGATGGCTAAATAGGTAGCTATAGAATCTATAATACTGCCCGTGTTTGCATTTTTAAATCATAATTTCGACTAGCAATTCACAATCCTCGCACTGGCGGGCTACTGGTGTGGTCCTCACGGGCTACCTGGTGCCCGCGGGCACCACGTTGGAGACCCCTGGTATACACACTATGCACAAGATTTTACAATGTTGGGCAACTAGTTCTTGAAGAGATGTGGCTTTGACCAAGGCATTCCCCCAGCTCAAGAGACGCAACATCGTGTTCCGCTTCACTTTGACATCCCACCTTGCATGTCTGCAAATGTGCAGCAGAGTGGAAATTGAAGGATTTAAAATCAGTACAGAAAATGAGATGTTGACAAATAGTTCAATATGACTGTTGTGAAAAAAAAAATCTTTAGATTTCTGATAGGCTAAAATTTGTCATTTATAAATGTTTGGATGTTTTATATATGTTACATTATTTTGTGTAGGGGTCATTGCAGCACCTGTTGCTTTGCTATGTTTTTTTTTCTTTAAATACCGCTGGTGTGAATGGAATTTATTTCACCTCTGTGCGCCGAAAAAAAGAGTATTTTTAAAAATACCATTGTACATGTGGCCAACCCAAGAGTGGCTTGTGTGTATTTGTGGACTCACTGCACCATTGAAGAAGTAGATTGCCTTCTAAATTAAGCACGTTTAGTGCCATAGCACTATGGATATATCTGTTCAATCTGATATCAGAAGCTGTAAATCAAAATGTTGCCTTTATAAAGATAATAGTACTTTGTTTTAATTGATACCGGAAGAGAAGTGTCCATTTTTACATGCTCATTCGTGTGGTAGATTTTGCGGTGGTGGTGAAACACACAGAAGCATTTTTAATATTCTGACTGCCTTCGAAAGATACAATACAATGCCTTGCTACATAACTGCAAACTACAAGCATAGGAATAAACATATTGCGATTATTTGAAACAGCTCTTGTATTGATGTCATTCGACTATAAAAGTGGGCATAAAGTTGTGGCCAGGCAGTGTAATGATCCATTGCTGTTGTCATCTAGGCTGCATATATTACACCAGTGTGAGGCAAGGTAGGACTAACAAAATAAAGCTTTGTCGATGGCAGCTCGGAACGAAGCAAACATAAGAGCGGCTTGTTGAGTTACGTCTGTGGCTAGGAAAAAGAAAGAGTCATAGATGTGACATTTTGACCATTAGACCTCGCTCTGCAAAATATTATTTTTATTAATGTGAACAGGAATCAGTTTCTCCTACAACACTCGTGAGGATTAGAACAAACAGGGCTGTGAAAGCGCCAGGCAAGGAAATAAATAAATAAATTGCACAGCTGCCTCCATATTTCATTCAGCAGTCACCTCCAAGAGCTGTGGGCCTCTGTGTTAGGGTTCCAAGGTAAACACTTGGAAGTTTGCACAGCCATAAATTAACAGCTTGACAGTCAAAAGTGTTCAAACTAATTTGTCAAATCTTGGCTCCTTTTTTTCCACCATTTAAATTCATTACACATTTTTCCCCCCTTTCCACTGGCCTTCCAGAAAAGCGTTCCCCAGTATCGCATAGGAGCCTAGATTATTTTGTTGCCCCGAACCGCTTTTCACTCACAAACAAGCTGGAATAAACTGCTACCCAGTACTTTTCATCACCCAGAGTTTACTGACTACGCATTAGGCTTGGAAGGCTCTCAAGTCGTCAGATCAAACGTCATGCCTCATCAACTCAGAAGCTATTTTTCTTAATTCATCTGTCATTTTTTTTGATTGCTAGATAATTGCTATTGAAACGTTTTGCCAAACATGCCAACGCAGAGTAAACACAGATGATGGCTTTGGCACACAACTTCAAACAAATGTCATCCAAGCGGACTAGGCAGAAGGGTTGCGTAAGGGACGTACACGAAGTACACTGTAACCTTTTCAGCAACTAATTGCATTTGACATCTCTCTCACTCACACACACACGCACGTGCACAATCTTTGGTTTTAATTTGCATGGTAGAGCAGAAGAATGGCATGGAATTAAAAAAAAAGACACACATACATATCTCCTCAAATAAACACCAGATCCGTAGAAGACGTCACAAAATCTTTCTCTTTGTTGCAGGTTCGGGAGTGGGGAAAGAGGCGTAACGTAGATTGGCTGTGACAGAGCGGAGGTTATGTTTCGACGACAACAAAGAAGTAACACGGGAGCATTTCTGTCATTTGGTTTTTGAAAGCTACCATTCACAGACTACCTTGTCAAAACAATCCACACTCACCTGCAACAACTAACACGTAGGCAATATGCAAGCTGGGCCAGTACTTTTGCTGATGGCATGAGCACTCGGCACATGCCCACTAACTGCTTGCCCTCCCAAACAAAACCATCTTTATATTCTATGTAGTTAATAGGTGAACAATGATATTGGTAAGTACTGTGAGTTCCACTGAACACAATAGCTTCCTTAGCTCCATGTTCAACCATCAATTGTCATGATTCGGTTTGGGACCAACAGGTGGCACTGTAGGGCTCTCCCTGCAGCTGCACACCTGTTGGTCATTATGTAATTAGTGCTTTAAAAGGACTCCCAGCTCGAACACTCAGTGTTGGGTCATTGTTGGCTCTTGGGTACTGTCATGTTTGTTAGTTGCTTTTTGCTTGCTGCTGTCATGTTTTTGTTCCAATGAGTTTTTTGTTAGTCATGATTTTTGTTTGATACTTTGGACTTTGTTTGTTTAGGATTTAGTTTTCTGTTTTAATACAATTCATTAGTGATGGGTACATGAGGCCTCATGAGGCGTGTCAACACAATGACACACTGTGTTGATCCTGTGCTGATACTGTGTCGCTGACCACTGCCACCTGCTGGACCTGCAGCCAACCCACTTGACAGACTGAACAGACTGATTTGATGATGAAGTGTATACAATGCACTACGTCACTCTACCCACAATAGTCATAAGTGCCATTGTTAATGTTGTTGTTATGCTGTTTATATTGTTTATATTGTCTATACTGTTCAGATTACATGTCTTTTTTATACAGTGTAGCTGCTATCCTGTCTTAGTTGTGTGTGTTTAATGCACAGCATGTTTGCATGCATATATGCACTGAGGATTGAGAGGAAGAAATTTCATCTATGCTGCATGTCATACATAAAGCATATTTGACAATAAAGATGACCTTGACCCTGGACAATATCATTCACATCCATGCATTCATATTGTATTATTCAATGTGTTTCAATAATGTCAAAATCATGTGAATGAGGATGCTTGTGGGCTTTGTCTTCACTAATTTTGATTTAGAAAAATAAGATGCTCCAGTGTTTTAAATTTCAGTCTGTTGCGTTTAATGCATGCTATTTCCCCTGTTGTGGAGAACGCACACACACAATGGAATAAGACATGTCAAAAATCCGAGAGGCACTTGGTGAGATAAGGAGATTTTAATAAATACCTTATTCTCCAAAAGGAGATCAAAATGGCACTACACGGCGGACAATTTGTGTTTGTCCGGAAGCTGCTCCAT
>CAAKHF010009157.1:0-42455 GCA_901007745.1 Hippocampus kuda
ACAGCGTCGGTACACACACACACGCACACACACACACACACACACACACACACACACACACACACACACACACCCCGCCATAACAGTCATTTCAATTGTTGGTGAAGGATTACGATGAACATTTCTCATCAGAAATAATATATTGTGTCATTTCTTCATTTCGAAAGCGTCCCGCACATTGATATGTATTGACTTGAACGTTAACATTAAATTAGCGAAAATGCCATATAGCTCAAGTTACTTGCACAGCATTTTGATCGTTTTAATGCTAAAAACCCACAAAGAGTTTCAGGACACGAAAAATAAAACAAGTCTGAGATGGACCAACATTATGAGTTGTTCAATAAGTGTTTCATTAAATGTAGTGTTTAACCCTTGTGCGTTGATTTTTTTTTAACGACACATCGGACAAAGGCACCATAATGGAATGGTGGCTTTAAAGTGTAATATCGAAGTCATTTCTAAATCCTTTTTTTTTCTTGCAACCACTCAAAATGTTCCGTGGCGTCAGACCTATCCATTTCTTCTATTTACTTATTGAGGTTGGTGCCCTCTATGGACATCAAAGCAATAAAAAGCAGTATTGTGCTATGGGTATAAGTAACCATCATCTGCATATAAGTAAAAAACAAAAACATTGAATTTGGTCTATTCAATATGGACAAGTTAGCGCCTTCAACATGTTAATAGATCATGACATAATTTTAGTTTGTACGTCAACAGTCCTGTTATGGGATGTTTTGGTCCACAAGGGTTTAAAAAAAAGAGGAAAAAAATATACAACTTGGGGGTTTCTTTTGAGAGTTTCTTACAAAAAGAAATTGGCACTGATTTGGTGGAATGCTCCAGAAAATATAAATATAGATAACAACATATGCAAATGAATGTATGTACATGCCTGTATCTAAGTTTCTATATTAATTTGAGAAAAATCTGATGCACGCTCTTTTTTTCTTAACGCATTGCCTGATTGTCGGATCGGGACTCGGCTATCGGCAGACACTTCAAACCAAAGACTCGGATTGGGATTCGGGTGAGAAAAAAAGTGTGATCAGGACATCCGTAATTAAAATGTAAAAATAAAAGATTCTGAAATCATATCAAATTGACCGTATTTGAATGTAAAAAAAGGTTTCCGTCTGCCAACGATGATAAAACAATTTTGCTCTCTTTGGCGTCGTGGTACCAAGGAACTACGCTGACGTGAGTGGAGCAGCTTCACTTAACCAGGGCATAGCCCGGCCTAATTGGGGAAAACAAAAAGGTGATTTGCCGCCATCTTGGGTGATTTGCTAACAAGCTAACATAACTTTACTAAAGCGCTTTACCAATGTAAAATTTAATGTTAACTTTCCAATGTTGTATTTTTGATCGGAACTTCAAATCGAAGTCTAGTTTTTGCTCGCCGATTGACCCAAGGTAGAACAAATGTCACAAGAATGATAAATCAACACGTGCAAGATTTCACATCTGACTGACATTACCACCTTGCCATCTTTGTCCACGCCTGACGTTTGGCCCGATGCGATTCGCACTTTGTCAGGATGCAACGCGAGACTGCAGGAAAAGCACACGTTAACATCAATCATCACATTCAGTGTTATGCGATGGAGGCAAAATTTGCGATGGGAAATTAGGGTGCCCCCCCCCCCCACAGACCAGCGAACGCAGTCCGTGTGTCTGCGGTAGTGGCGCTGCGTGCGCTTGTTGATGTGGTAGAGGACCACCACACAGGCAATGAAGTAGAGCGCCTCGCCCGTCGGCAGGAAATACAAGTTGGCCCGACAGTCTCGCCCCCGGTAGCCGTAGCTGTCGCGGCGGGGTCAAGGTTGACGCATCTTACTGCTGCTTTTATGGCTCACACCAATTGGGAGCGGGGGAGGGGGAAAGGATACACCCAGTCCAGTTCCAGTCTCTCAGAGGGCGGCTCCATTTTCAGGTCTTCATAGTTTTGGATGTTGGAAGGGATGTACATGGTGATTGGCCGGCCGCGGATGAACATTTTGATAGACTGGCCTGGAAACAAAAGAGCGGATTTGAAACTGGGACACGCCAACGCGAAAGCCACACAGCTCTCTCTAATTTCGAACAGCTTCTGAGTACTGTGGCTGAGTAGCTTATCCTTGTAGCTTATTTCTGCTGCCTTGACCTTAACTAGCTCATAGAATTTCAGAGGAATTGAATTTGCTCTTGTTTTTTGTGTTCAACCAGTTTTCCACACGCAAAAACAGAAGCTGTTTCAGATTTTCTCCAGCGCGGTAGTAACTTGTGTCATCAGCAAATACAACACTTGTAAGTAGTTTTGAGACATAGCAAATACCATTTATGTACAATAGGAATAGTTTTGGACCTAGCACAGACCCTTGGTGAGCCTCGTGAGTGATCTTCGATTTAGGTGATTGTACATTGTTGACGTGAACATATACATATAGTTATCCTCTTCTGCCATATCTAATTTATTCACTAGTACAGTATACTACAATCTATAACATCAAAAGATTTTTTTCAGATCTCCAAAAATCGTTACTTGAAATAAGGGATGGATATACATTTTTTTTTCTCTCTCTATCGCAGCTTTTGCGAGTAGGTGGGCCTCCATGAATAAATCAGCATCCTTATTTCAAATATTCCTACCTTGACTGTAAGTTGCTCTCCTGGATCCTGCGAATGAGAATTCACGGCGACATATTATGGAAAATTCCATTTAAAATTGCTTCATAACAGGGACAAATAGGCATGATGTTACAAGGATGCATGAGAAGTATTTTTCCAAGACAGAGTTCTGATATTAAAGTCAAATTTCAACAAAATAAGAGAAGTCATGATGAAAACCTTTGCTTTTGGGAAAAAAAAAAACTTTTCAAGGCCATGAGAGCTTCCAGCTGCTTTTCTAAGTCCGAGTGAATGTTTCCTCGCAGCTGTAGGAGACGCGGCCTTAAAATAAATCTTAACTGTAAGGTGCCATAAAAAGCTGCACGGAGCCACAAACGTCGCTGGCTTGGACCCACCACAAGTCAACCGAGGGGGGAAGTATCAAAGTCCAAATACTTTGTTACTCTGCTTGGGATTCGTTGGGTATCTGTACCTTGTTGAGGATGACTTTTTTGGACGCATTTCACTTTTTACTCGAGTCGGTTCTGTACTTCTAAAGAACAAAAATGCAAATGCGGCCATTTTTTTGTTTTTGCACCAGGTTTTTTTTTTTTCACAAGCTTGAGCTGAAGAGCCAAGACTTTGGCCTGAGTGAGCGCTTCTTCTTTGCCGAGCCAATCCAGCCACCTCACGTGCGGCTCATCAAGATGTGGACAGTTTGATCACTGCACAGGTGTGCCTTTGGCTGCCCGCGATATAAGGCCACATAATGGGTAGTTTTACGGTATTGGGGAATTTCAATATTTTTTTTTTTTGCATGCAATGGCATTTGGGTGGGGATGGGGGTGGACGCATCACCTGCGCTGGCAACAAGCTCCTTGGCACGACTGCGGAGAAAGGAAGACAAACGGGTTGAACAGAAGCGTCGGACTGGGTGGACAAGCGACGACGTGCGTGTCTGACTTCTCTAAGCTTGGCGAGCGGGTGAGGAGGCTGGCCGAGGACGCCGCTTTTTTGTCCAGGCGCTTGAGCTGCCTTTTCACGTTCCCCAGTTTCTCGCTGTTCCTTCGAATTCTGCAAAAAGAAAAAAAATAAATAAATAAATTACACAGTGCAGTGCATCCGCCAAGTGTAGACGGCGCTTCACTTTTCCCAGATTTCAGTAACGTTCTAAACTTGCAGAAATCTTTTTTTTTTTTCATTTTGTCATCACATCGTTGAACACGTGCATCACTTTATCTTTTAAATGGATTTAGTTCGGTGTTGCCGTACAAAGAAGGTCAGTTCTTTGAGAACTGTGGTTTATTTTATTGTATTACATAATACTTGGTGACCTTTTTTTAAAAAAATTATCTTGCATTCGACAAATAAACGGTATACAGTATGGGGCAAAAATAAAATAAAACTAAAACTTACACGAATAAAAACGGAGCTAAAACCAAGCAGTTAAAAAAAACAAAACTAAGTTGCTCTAAAAGTCAAATGAAACTAACTGCATTAAAAAAAAAAAAGTGAAAATTAACTTCAATCTAAATATCATGAAAAACTTCAACCTTTTCTAACGTGCAATGCAACAAACAAAAAGTTGGAAAAAGTGAAGTGCTGTGACTACTTTCCGGATGCACTGAAAATATTCAAACGCGGCGGTGAAATCTGTCAATCGGTCCTTTCTGGCGAATGAGTGGTGACAATGTCAAGCGGCCTGAGAAGCAGGAAGTGAAAATGAGCCACAACCGCTGCTCCAGGAAGCTCGGCCGAAAGAGCCCAGTGGAGCTGCGAGGTGTGTGAGCCAGCGCCCAACAACATTGGCAAACCACAACAGGGAAGGAAGCGTGCACGCACACGTCCACTTTGATAAAAGGCGGTATCGCCCTGACACGGGGAGAGAGAGAGAGAGAGAGAGAGAGAGAGAGAGAGACAGAGAGAGAGAGAGAGAGAGAGAGAGAGAGAGAGAGAGAGAGAGAGAGAACGAGAACCCTTGCAAAATGCCAGGAGGGTATGACTGAAAGGGAAGGCTTGATAAACAAAAGGCCTTCCTGTAAAACACAGTTGAATGGCTGGAAACGCCAAAACTAGCTCTCAAACCAGAATCATAATAGAATAATTTGAAGTTAAAATACAGATGTAGCTCTCTCTCTCTCCGTATATTATATATATATATATATATATATATATATATATATATATATATATATATATATATATATATATATATATATATATATATATATATATATATTTAACCTTATAAATTGCAAATAAATTATGACTGAATGAATGCTAAAACCAGAATACATTTATATTTGATTGGTGAATATTTAATCCATTTTTTTCCTTACTTAATCTGAAAAAATCTGAATGGGGTGTTCACTCCAATAATAATAATAAAAAAAAATCCAGAGTTACTAGTGATTTTTTTATACTGAATATATATATATATATATATATGTATATATACATACACACACACACACATACATACATAAACAATAATTGTCTTATTTAGGAAAAAAAATAAAGAACCGCAATTACGAGGCCCTATTTTTGGCCCGGTCAAAAGAAACTCTCATAACATTTCCAAGTGAACCTCATTTTAGCTTCTTGAAATGTTTGACTGGACGTCGTTGAACATTCAGTTGTTTTTTGCTCATGACGCACCGATGCTCGAACCGTCCGCCTGCATTCATAATCTGACTGTGAAAAATGCTCCGATACTACACGCTGATACTGCAAATTGTGCACACGGTGCTTATGTTACATTGCCGTTAGGATTATTGAGGGGTGAGGGTGGGTCTTGGAAAAAAACTCTCCTCTTGGACCCAAAACAACCCCTGGCATAAAGACTCACTAAATTGCCCGCTGTCAATTTTTCCACTAAGCTTGAATACATACACTAACTTGGAAGTGTCACGCGGCGGTGACGGCAGTTTCCAGCGCCCGCTCCCACTTGTGTGTTTGAACGCGACAACGTAGTTAGTTGAGAGTGCAACGGGGTCTTTGAGCGACAAGAGAAAGAAGAGCTCACGCACAGCGGTTTCAGCGGTTGTTGCCGGACGGGGGACGGAGCGCTTGACGAAGGACCGAGGGTCTTATCGTCGGCCTCTTCCGGGGAGCGGCTTCCGTCCCGGAGGCCGACGACGGCGCTCGCCTGTAGGGGCTCCTCCACCGACGGCAGAAAACTCAGCTCCTTGTCCTGCTCCGCCGCTTCTTCGTCATCCTCCAGGTCCTCCTCGTCGTCGTCCTCGTCCTCCACGGTGGGGGCGCGGTGCAGTTTGGCCCGCTGGGGGAGGGCGGCCTCCGATAAATTGGGATTTGGCTTGGGACAGCGGCCGCCCTCGCTCGCCTCCGTCTGGGTGGCCCGCTCCGCCGTCGTCGGTCTCGGTTCGGCAGGCGGCGAGCCTGCCGTGTGGCCGTTGGTCCTGCCCGCAACATTTCGCGATGATTGGCTTTAGACAAAAGCGGGGGCCGAATTCATACACGCGATCAAAGGCACAAGTTTAGAAATAATTGTGCTCATTCATCGTGATTTCAATCTCGCTCCAAATAATTTTTTTCCCAGCACCTGCCACTGCACAAATGAAGTCCATCCTCGACGCCGAGGCTGGGAGAAAGCGTCTCGCCCTCGTGGCAGCAGACTTGGTTGATCAGTCTGGCGGCAGCGGGGTTCACTAACAAGCGACAGATCGAGCGGGTCAAATGGAGTCCGTCGGGTTGGCCGGCGGGTGACCGGGCTCTGGCAAACCTGCGACCAGCTGCTGCTTGAGTACGGGGAGAAGCCGATCGTGGAGGCGGATGCGGCGCAAGGCGTCCGCCAGCGAGGCCTTGAGCAGCGTGATCTCGTCCTCCTGCGCCTGAAGACGCGTCTCCATCAGCGACGCCCGCTCGGCCGATTCGGCGCTGCCGTCCGCCGACGCGTCATCTGCGGACGGAGCGAACGCGGGCGCGCTTCAGCAGATGTTAGGGACATTGGATTGCCCTTGACCAAATCTACGCCTGCGGAAAAAAAAAAACCGGCGCCAGAAAGGTGACAAGCTGCGGCGGGGCCACGCCCACTCCTGCCTCTTCACAGGATCCGCTTTTGGCGGCCGTCTTCCCTCTTGGCGGACAACCCGTGAGTTTTATTGTCTTTTTCCTGTGGTTCTTCCTGCTTGGAACAGGCTTTGAGAAAACACGGTACAGCATGTCGATCTGACATTTTTTGGCCCGCGGCCTGAGCCTCATGGCTGCAGAGGTTGCAAAAGCACACGCGCTCTGTACTCGAGTCGAAGTACAGACGCTTGCGTCAAAATGTAGCCGCCCCGGCCCTGGGATGCTAATTGCTCATTTCTCAGCTGCAGCTTGTTTTGCTGGGGAGTCTCCCCGGAAGAAGATTCCAGAATGAGAGCGTCTGTCTCAAGTTGACCATCAATGGTACAGTTGTTCCTACGGTATGCAACTGCTCAAACGCCACCTTTCACATTTTTTTCAGAATTTTGAGCAAATAGCTTTTTGGAAAAAAAAAAAAAATCAAGCAATTGTAATGTGTCTTAAGTAAGAAAAATATCACTCTTCATTATGACTGGAATCAAAATGCAAAGAATTTCTTTTCTGCATCACTTCAAGAGACATTGTGCTGCTCCTTCTGGTGCCTTGACCACCTGGTGGCAGTATGAGACAGACACACAGCTATACTGTACATGGAGACAGTCACAACTTTTTAGTAAGCTGCCGTGATCTTGGCCGTTCTTCGCAGAGGATAAAGAACATTACCCCCGAGAGTATCACATTGTCGTTCTACATGCGCTTGCTCCCGCATCTGCGTTAAAATATCCATTGCTGAAAGGATTTGAACACAGGTGCTATATTTTTAGCCCATCTACGGCCTTTTGCATTGTTTGTTCGCAACATGCGAAGCTACGAGGTTGCTTTCAGCACACAAGGCGCACTTCGCTTGAAGTTTATTTTGGCAGTAAACTTCAACTGGGAGTGGCAAGAAGCAGCCTGAAGCCTTTTGTCGTCTCTGCCAAACTGCTGCTTGTCGTGAAGCCTCAAATTGTCGCTCAAAAAGTCACCGAAAGGTTGGGCTTTTGCTGAGGTTGCGCGCCCCGTGGGATGTCAGTCCATCTACAGCTGCTGAAGTACAGGAGCCAGATTTGGCAATGGCTGTCGAATCGGCATGATTGGGCTTGCTCCCAACATGAATAGATCGATGTTTCCCAATGCTCCATGACAGAAGTTGTTTTGTTTTCTTTGTCATCCATTTAGTCATGAGATAATGAATTTAATTGCCCCTTTACTTGATTCTTCTTTAATTACTGTACGGTGGCGCCTTGACTTCCAACTATGTGTGTGTTTTCTTCATCGATTTGTATTGAAATGCCATTAATCTGCAGAAGCCCCTGCCAAAAAAAAAAACCAAAAAACCCAACAAAAAACCTGGACTTTCTTTCATATAACAAGCGTCTTCTCTCATACTATTTTCAAATCTGCCTCCGATGTTGACTTGAAATATTCTTTCTATGAAGCAAATTAGTTTAGAAAGAAACAGATGCTCCTCATCATAGTGAGCATCTGCATTTGGAAATAAAAGATGTAATTCAGTGCAGACACGATGTCTTGCAAGCAGCTGACTCAAAGACAGACTCAAACGCAAACACACACACACAATGGTGTGATTGCCACCAAGATGATGACAAAGTACTACTTTTGTCTTCAGGAAGGGCCTCAACTCACTTCAACACAGTTCCTTGGCACTAAGACGTCACAGGATGGTGGCCAAGTACTACTTTTGTCTTAATGAAGCTCCTCAACTCACTAGGACACGGCTCCTTGGCATTAATAGTCAACAAAATGTTGGCAAAGCAGAACTTTTGTTGAATTGAAGTGTCTTCACTTAAACATAATTCCATGGCATCAAGATGCAACAGGATGGTGGCATGCACTACATTTGTGTAAAATTTAAGTTCAGTGGGGGTTCATTGTATTCAAGTTTAGGAGACAATTATTTTCTCACGTTGGACCTGATCGTTTAGAAACTTCCTTTTATATTATTTACTTGGGCTGCCTTGTCTTACATATTTTGTGGCTATCTGAAACATTTCAGCGTGATAAATATGCAAATAAAGAAAAAACAAATATGAGGAAGTGGGTAAATACCTTTTTTGCACGATACACTATGCACATTTTAATTAGCCTCACGGCTACGAAACCTCGTTGGTATTTTCTTGAACAAGCAACAAGTAAACAGTTTATTAAACACACACACACACACACACACACACACACACACACACACACACACAAAACCAGCTAGCGTTTGCCTCCACGCCCACGCATTTATGTCACGCACAAGCATGTTCATGCAATGTTAAAAAAAAATAGAAAACTTTGCACAAGGCCGACAAATACGCAAGTACTCACCCAGGCTGTTAGTTGAAGACTCCATGCTGTGAGTTTTTGATTTGATTTAATTTTTTTTTATGACGCGTGTCGTCGAAAGTCCCGAGACGACCCGAAAGAAGTGTGCTTCGTCCCCATGCCGGGAGAGAGTGTCGCTCACACCCACACGCAGACACTCTTGACGTCAAGTTGTCAGTGAAGCCGAGAGAAATGTGCCCCCCAAGTCCACCATGTCGAGTATCCACACTGTTACTACTGAGTCCAAATCGCTTCTCTTTTAACTCTTCATAGTGAAACTGTGCGCTTCGCTCTGTGATGTATTTGTCGCCATCGTGTGGACATTTTCACAACTGCCGTTTTAGAGTCGTTTCCGTGAACTTCACCAACATATTCAAATACAGTACTGTAATTGAGTCCTACTGGCGGCCCGGTGGGGGCCTGGCGAGCGCGTCGACCTCAGGGTGCAGAGGTGCAGGGTTCGATTCCAGCTCCGGCCTTCCTGAGTGGAGTTTGCATGTTCTAACTGTGTCTGTGTGGGTTTACTCCCACATTCCAAAAACATGTGTGACAGGTTAATGGAACACTTTAAATCACTGGTGTCAAACTCAAGGCCTGGCGCCCATATCTGGCCCACCACATCATTTTATGTGGCCCACGAAAGCAAATCAAAGATGTCATCTTTCATAGGGCTTCCTAAAATCGCTATAAAAAAATTTCAAATTGTCATTCATAATAAAAAGAGCGATACAGTACTGTGAGGATTTTCTTGTTGTCAAACCCCTCATTACAGTATCTTAAACAAGAGGTGAATCAACCGTTATTTTTGACTTCTTTATAGTGTTTCAGTCATAACGGCCCTCTAAGGGAAAGTAACTAAAATCTGAGTTTGATACCCCTGCTCTAAATTGTCCTTAGGTATGAGTGTGAGTGTGGATGGTTGTTCGTCTATGTGTGCCCTGCGATTGGATGGCAACCAGTTCAGTTCAGGGCGTACCCCGCCTCCTTCTTGGGTAGGCTCCAGCATGACCCGCGACCCTTGTGAGGCTGAGCGGATCAGACAATGGATGGATGATTCCTTGTTATTTTGACTAACTTTTCATTAATGTAATCATATAATAAATTTTAATCCTCCTGTTTTTTCTTCTTTTTAAATGAAGCGAACGAATTGAACTGAACTTGTATGATAACACAAGTTGTTGAAAATAAAGTCATTTAAGTTCCTCTTGCTTCTATTCTTCGGCACTGAGTGCTAAATGGTGGACTGTAAATAGCCAGGGCAGCTTCTTATCACAAAATGTACTTTTAAAATAGCGCCCTCGCAATATAGAATGGTTTTAGCTCAGCTTCTCCATGTATCGTCACCAAAAATAAATACATAAATACACAAAGAGCGGAACTACATCAACGTTTCTATTGTTACGGCTGGCGGCATTCGGCGACGGAAACAGGAAGTTAGTCGGTATTTATGCCCGGTGACACTCATGAAGAGCAACTTGAAGGAGACGGTCAGGAAAAAAGCTTTTTAAATACACGCATACGTCAATATGCGACATGAAAAAAGGCTCGGTTTTAACATTGACCCTCATGCCAATCGCGATGTGCCGTTTGAATAAATCATGTCGGACGGTTTTATTTCTGAAATGTATATTTGCTATTATTACAAGCCACCGTAACCTTTGGCAGTTTGAGATCAGAACGGTACTGCACTTTAATTTAACCTGGTTACTTAAATAACGATTAAAATTGCATAGTATTGCATAAAAGTGAAATGACAACTCCACCCAAATGTCTTGAAACTGCTCTTAAAATTTAAATGGAAATTTATTGTCCTTAAAAGTCCCATTCAACTGAATTGGATCTTAAAAAATGTTACGCGCTGCTTGGAAAGTAAAAAAAACATTTTAGTTACATTGTGTAACAGTGTAACATTTGCAGTTTGAAGATTCCAGAAAAAAGATTCCATTAAATAATATCTGTATTATACATTAAAGTTGGATAATATTTAAAGTATTGGACAGACTAGCAACATCACAGGTTTAGAAGCAGATACCTCATGGTCGATTGCCTTCTACGGGGCTCCTTTTTTGTCAGTGTGAAAATTATTCTGCTCATATTGTCCCAAAGTAGCAAAAGACAGCGAGCAAATGGTGACACCGACTGTAGTTTTGTAAACTAAAAAAAGAAAAAATATATATACACAATACAATACAATACATGCTGATTTATACACACACACATCTCTCTCTCTCAGGTCATTTTGTGTAGTCGACTGTCATGTGCTTTCTTCCCACTGCAGCAGTCCGACCATGAAGTGCACACGCTGCCTGCTCCGGCTGCTTGGCCAGTCCGCCTACCCTGCAGCCCGGCCCACTCGCCCCAGTTCACTACGCAGTCCAAAGCATGATCAGGTAAAACTGTTATTGGGGCCTGCGTGCCAAAAAGGTCATTTCAGAATTGCAGGACATTGTATGTCCCACCCATCAAATTTTAAATAATCCAGATACAAAAGACTAAATCATGCACTTTCTGAGTACATTTACTTGTCCTGAGAGTAAAAAAACAAAACCCAAAAACTGTTGTTTTTCATGAGCACGACGACAACGCGACTGTACTGCTGCTCCCAGAAATGATGCGAACCCCTTATCCATATAGCATTGACACGTCATCCTATGACGACTTGGTATAGGCCGTGAGGTGTTTCCGTGGTAATAAAGGTGGCCCCGTGACCGCCGAGTTCATCGGCGAGGACCGTACCAAGACGCCCGTGGCCACGCGCGACCCCTTCGCCGCGGAGCACAAAACCAAGGCCTCCTTCGCCGAAGCGCTGCAGGCGTTCGCCAAGGCCGACGTGAGGCGGCGGGGTCACGTGGAGTTCATCTACGCGGCCCTCAAGAAGATGCCCGAGTTCGGCGTGGAGCGTGACCTGGCCGTCTACAACCAGCTGCTGGACGTCTTCCCCAAGGAGGTGTTCGTGCCCAGGAACTTCATCCAGCGCATGTTCAATCATTACCCCCGGCAGCAGGAGTGCGCCGTGCAGCTACTGGAACAAATGGAGAACTACGGTGCGTGTCCGAGTTTCACGAGGCGCTCAAAAGGCCAAGCTCAATTTTTCTTTCACGCCAGGTGTCATGCCCAACGTGGAGACCAAGGTCCTGCTGGTGCAGATTTTTGGCGCGAAGGGCCACCCAATGAGGAAGTACCAGCGCATCATGTACTGGTTCCCAAAATTCAAACACGCCAACCCTTTCCCCATCCCGCATCAGCTGCCCGAAGACCCGGTGGACCTGGCTCGCTTCAGCCTGAAGCGCATAGCCAACGACCTGGACGCCAAAGTCACCATTTACCAGGTGCATTTTGAAGCCATTTCACTTTGTGATGAACATTTTTTTCAGGTCCAGTAGCAGCAGCTTTAAAAAGTCTACTGTTGTTGAAATGCTCGGATTTAGTGAGAGAAAAATGAGAGCTTTTTCCATCATTACTGTGACCTAAAACCAGTACAGTTGGTGGGGTGGGGGATCAATTTAAACTGCCTCCGATTAACCCGAAGTCAAGTTCAGCTGTTCTGGTAGGCTTTTCCTGATTGATTTTACAGTCACCGTGTCTCACCTGTGCAAGTTGATGCATGGGGACAGAAGCTTGGAGAATCAGAGATAAAGACAATTGTAGAAAGGGGGAAAAGAAAGCAAAACTCGTTTTGCCGAATTCTTTTTTTTTTTTTTTTCACTAATGAGATTGGGTGGCTTTTTAAATTTGCAAATTTTCATTTTAAACATTCTCATCGCTTTTCTTTTTGAAATCAGGGGCATTTTTGATCTGGAGTGTACATGATTTGACAAGAGATTTTCTTTTGCACAAAGAGGAAGTTTTTATTTTCACGTTATCTGTATTTTATTTTTTCCCGAGGGGACGTTTCAAAAAGTGACACTGTCATTCACTCCAAAGTGAAAATGTAATTTTCCATCAGTGTTGCGCCATGCCAGTCAATTACCGGATGTCCTCACCAGATGCCCTGCACAGATGCGACAGAGAGCGGCCACCAGACCAGCCTCCCCCACATCGTCGGCATCCAAAGCCCCGACCAGATGGAGCTCCTCGGGAAGCACGACCAGAGCAGGCCCGTTTTCGTGGAGGGACCTTTTCCCCTCTGGCTGAGGAAGACGTGCGTCCACTACTACATTCTCCGAGCCGAACCCGTGCCGCCCGGCGACAAGGTGGGCAAGGCCAGACCTGGTTTCAAAAGAACTGAAAAAGACATCCAAAGACTATGAAATATACTTAAGGAATTTTGTCATCTAACAAAAATAAAGCCAAATTAGCGAATGATAACAGAAAAAAAAAAAACAATACAGGCATGTGATGTCAAATTTTTGAATGCCGTCTTCCGCAGATGAACAAAAAGTAACAAGCCTATTTGGCAAAGTAAGGAGCTGAAAGTACTGAAAGCGACTTATGTACAATGATAGATATTTTTAAATTGTCTTTTTTTTTTTTTTTTAATAAAGGTGGAGGAGTCCTTTGACCCTGAGCGGTGTCTATACTATCCTCTGCAACTCGACCTTGACTTTGATCGGGACTTTGGGGACTTGGAGACCTTTGATGTAGAAGATTGTAAGATGATCATATTTCGGATTGGATTCTTAAAAAACAAAAAACAAAAAAAATGTTGGGTAACTTGATTGTTTTTTTTTTTTTTTTTTTGTCCAGTGGATGAAGGTCCGGTTTTTGCCATGTGCATGACCAGCCAGGGGGACCAGGCCACCCTCAACCAGTGGATCAGCGGTCTCCAGGAGAGCAACCCCATCCTGGGTCAGATCCCCACCGTGTTCCGCTTGCAAGCCGGCACAAGGGAGCTGCGAGCGGAAACCTCAAGAGAGGAGTCCCCGAGGGAGGAGTCGGCGCCCGAGGGACTCGAGGTCACGGAGGAGGCGAGGAGGCACAGCAACTGACCGTAGGACGCATCTACCCTTCCGTTTTCGAAAATGCTTGACCTCACAAGACGTCGCGGGTAAGCTGGCGCCATCCTGGACCGGAATCGCAGGTTAAGAGTCTTCGATGAATCCAACGTGCGTGTTTTGGGGAGGGGACAAAGCCGAGACTGGAACCCTGGACATCACACCTCCGGTGTGCGGCCTCAATAAGGAATAACTCACATGTGACAAAAGAAGACCAAATTATTCCAAAGGTTTAAAAAAAAAAGTTTTAATTGCAGAAAAAAGGCATTTGAAAACTGTAAACAAGTCCCAAATCCACTCTTGAGAGGTTGAGCCAAACAGTATTCAAGTGTGCTGTAACCAGCAGAGGTCGGCAACATTCGGCCCGCGGGCCAAAATGGACCCGCTGCCAATTATATCTGGCCTGCCAGATGACGTTGACGAGGAAACTCCCCCCGATAAATTAGCGATGCAACAACATTTGCAGTTTTAAAAGTGTCTGGATATTGTTGTGGTCTTGTCTGGCGACAAAATGACGAGCCTTTGCGCTCCACGGGATTTCCTACACGGGCACCCGATTGCCGACTGGCCCATGAGATTTTGTTTTTAGGTAGGACAAGCAGGTTTTGCCTGATGAGTCAAGTCAGGTTGGCCAGTGATCCAACTGTGAAGAAGGGAAAAAAAAAATTGGGCCCGCAGCCACCCTTCGTTGCCGATCCCTGATGTGTATATGTATCGATTGCATTGTCTCAATGAACAACTTCTCGATGGAACGTCGTCGTCGTCATGCCAGAGAAGGTTGCTTTTGTCCCGCAGTTCAGTTCCTGTACGTTTCTGCAAAAAACAAGCGTGGGGGCGTTATCAACGAATGCCTGCGCTGAAAAATTGCTGCAATTGCCATGGAAACATTCGTCAATGTGGGTAGGTCGGTGTCTTTATTGAAACGAGCAATAAACTGCGCTTCAAATGAGCAGCGAGCCGCCGTTTTTGCTAATTCTCTTAACCAGTAGAAAAATCAACAATTGCATGAGCTTCCTGTTTTGAATGAACAAAACCGCCACGATGACGACATCATTCGATTCAAATTTGCTTGAGTGAAACTCATGACGGCAGCTTCAGCGGAACAAAGTTGTTGAGGCTTTCTGAGTTGCACACGCGTGACTGAATTGGTACGAGCGTGTTCTCCTTCAGTGGCCCTTTTGACCAAAACTCCTTCATGGACCTTTTTTCACAACAAATGCCATTTGTGCTCTGAGTTGCGCATACATTATTCAACTGAACGATCATTTTCAAATTACTGACAAGAATGATGACTTTCATGACAAACTTTTTTTTGTTTGTTTACAGCTGCCTTCTTTATATGAAACCCTTCGGTGACAGAAACTCCTTCTTACTCGTTTTAATTTTTTTTGAACGAACTGATTTGTACTCTCTGAATTAGCCACATATGAAAAGAACGTTGACTCTCTTGAAATGTCCAGTCAATGACCTTGCATGACAAACTCCTCCATATGCCTTTTTTGGCGAACAAACACATTTTTTGCTCCCCAGGTGGCATACAAATTATTTCAAAGAACCACGATTTTCAGTGCTGCAATTCAACGGCTGCTCTCTTAATACGATGCGTGGCAGAAACTCCTGAATAAGCCTTTATCATGGCACACAAATGAATTACGTTCACAGAAGCACTTTCCACGTCATCATTTGGAACACAGTATAAAGTTTCATGACGCGATGATGCTCAATTTCACTGGTCGGCGGAAAAACAGAGCGGTGCGCCTACCTGCCGGAGTCACGTCGCGCCGCTGGAGCTGCCGAGTGAAGAAGCGCTCGCGCCGGGACACCTGCTCGTCCCAGGCCTCGAGGATGCGGCGGCGCTCGGCGGGCTCCAGGGCGCGCGTGTGCGGGTGGGCCTCGTCGATGTGCGCCAGCGCGCCCTCCGGGCTGTGCGAGTGCTGCTGCTCGCCGCACGCCATGCACACCAGCAGCTGGTTGAGGGGGTCGTAGTCCATGAGGTAGAAATTCCTCCACGTGTCCTCCGACACGGGATCATCCTCGCCGGGGGTGCGCTCGGCGTCGGCTGACAGAAGCTCATCTGGTGACGCGGTTGAGGAATATTCAATTTTTAAAAAAAAAAAAAAATTTAATGGCTCACATCTGTCAGTACGTTACCTTGTAATGGTGCCGTGTCGTGAGAGTCGTCCCTGCTGTCCACCGAATTGCTGCTGCTGCAAAAAAACAAAAAAACAATACGATGTGATCGCATGAGCGGGCTACAGCCGAGCTGATAAGGATTTTTATACTGTTCGCTGTTCCTTGAGAAGGTTACCGGTACTATATATATATTAGCATTTAATAAGCTAAATTGATTTCACATTTTGCAAATGTCCGCCAATGATTCGGTGGGACCCTAATGCGTGCCCCAAGGTGGTCATCGTCTGTCCGTAAGGAGTGTAGCATCTGTAACAACAAACAAACCCAAAAAATGCATTCTTTAAAATTTTACCTGATAAAATGTTCTGCCGCGTCACTCAAAGGGTCGGACATGGCCCGCTGACAAAACTCCTGTGTGATAGAAGAAAAAAATTCAATGTATTCCATAAGAAAGTAAACTAAAAATCGGCGGCTGTCACGATACGTCGCTAGCATAGATAAACAACGATTTGTGTGTTGTGGCACAGTGGTGGGGAATCACCGTACTCCACTATGACTGGCTTGAAATAAGGAGATTAGTGTCTGGCGTTGCCATGGTGACTCCAGATGGCCTACTTTAGCCGACCGTGTCGGTAACCGGCCCTCTGTTTTGTTCCCCAATACTTTGTACCTGGAGGTCCTGAGCAGGCGGCACGCAGTCCCTCCTCTCAGAGAACCACTTCCCACCCTGAGATTTCCTGGCTCTCTGCTGCTTCTTTTTGATCCTCCAGTACTCGCGCTTGCGCTTCAGAAAGTCCTCCTCAGACTCCTCGGGGCGGCGCTTGGGGGTGCTCATGGCGTGAAGTGGGGAAGCCGGAGACGGCCACGACCGTTTCAAAGGAGCGGGAGGCTCGATGAGGTGCAGGATTATGTGGGAAAGCGGGTTGTCCGGGGGTTTCAGAGTGGGGAGCGCAGGGTCCAAGTCCGCGCAGTTGGGTGGTTTGACGGCGAGGGTCTCGGGCAATTTGAGCAGCACGGCGGGAACGCTGCTGCCCGAAGACAAGGCCGGCTTAGGAAGGAGCTTCACCGGCGTCTTGGCAACGTTGATGGAGCGCACGGCGAGAGCTGGAGCCTGCGAGAGAAAAACGCATCCATGACGTGAAAAGAAAAACAATAAGAAACCTTTCAAACCTCCCTCAGGGCAAATAAAATTCAAGGGGGCAGCCGCCATCCCCTGACCTCAACACTATCGCAAACGGTGGTGGGAAATCCTCAAATGACAGCCATGCAGCAACTATCGATGGATTTAGAAGATGCATGATGAGAAAGGTGACGCTGAATCAACAGACAGATGAATTTGTTAATGGGTCGCCAGACTTCGGTCAATCGAGTCAATATGACCCGATGAAAGGCTTTATGAGGGGCCCTGCTTGCTGAATGCTATTTTTGCTGCCCCCGCCGTGTCGAATCCCAGCAAGACGCTTGCAGTCACGATTCAGATTTCCGCAGGAGTGGACACTGACGAGAACGTGCGAGGACATGCACAGACAGAACCGCAAACAGAATGCCACACGGACACGTCGACAGACAGACACGCAGGAAGCAGTCGAAACAAATGCAAACAAATGCGATCTCTCTGACACACAAACAGCAATCCAGAGACTTTTGACTTCCGCACAACCGCTAGCCAATCCCCAGACCGGCGTCGAGTCGAGTGCTCAAACACAGCAATGTGGGGAATGATCGCCAAGGTGTGTCACCTGGTTGCTCCTGAGGGGAAGACTCCGGGCGCCAGCACCACGCCCGCCGCCGCCGCCGCCCTTGCCCTGCCTCTCCTTCTGCCGGGCCCTCTGCTGCCTCTTCATCAGCTTCCAGTACTCCCGCTTCTTCTGCAGGCTGGCCGCCGGGCTCGGGCAATGCCGGGGGACCGCATCGGGGTCTTGAGCTTGGACGACAGGGGCCACTTCTGCTCTGTCGGGCTCCTCGTTCACCTCCGATTGATCAGGTTCCCCTTTCATCTTGGTTTCAACATCAGGCTTTTGGTCTTTGCCGTCGTTCACCGTGCTCAGAGACTCTTCCAGAAGCTTCTTCATCGAGGCCACCACCAGCAGAGTGGTAGCCTGGGAGTTGGCGGCCGGAACCGGGTCAGGCTCGCGCTTGGGCACCACGAGCGGAGGCTTGAGGTCTGGACTATGGTCTTGTTCCGGGGTAGGATTTAGATCAGTCTCCCGTTTGATGGCATGAGTCGGCTCGCTCGTGTTCAAGAGAGGCGCTTGGGACGCTGGCCTCTGGCCCTTGTTGCTTTGGACCGCCGGGGCGAGCCCGGCCTTGGCGACCCCTTGCCTCAGGCAGGCGGCACGCGCCGCCCGCTGTTGCCGCTTCGTCACCCTCCAGTATTCGCGCTTCTTCGCCATCCGGTCTTCATTGGTCAAGGCTTTATCCGAAACCAGCATTTTCATGACGCAGCCAGCCCGGCCGACTCGGGAGGCAGCCTCGGGAAAGCCGGCCTTGTGCCGGCTCTGAGGACAAGTGAGGGTGAGGTGACTGAAAGAATTGACGGGCGTTGTCTTTGAGCTTTGGGTGGGAGCTCTCAGAAGGACTTTGGGTTCAAAAACCGCAAGCCCATCGTTCCTGGCAATGCCGTTGACGGACTTTGTCTGGGGAATGCCCGCGGACACGGTCCCGTCCTCTTTGATGAAGCCCCCGATGGTCTCGAGGCCGCGCTCCGACGCCCGTGCCCTCCTCATCTCCTTCAAGATATTCTGGTAGCGTCGGACTCGCCGCTTCAGGGAGTCCTTCTCCTTGAGCCGGGCCTTTGCCTCCATCGACATCTTTGCTCGCTGCTCCCGCTTTTTAATCCGCCAGTACTCTCTCTGTTTGGCGATGATCTGCTCTGGAGTGTCACCGGCGTCCACCGGTGGGATGCTTCTCATTTTTGACGCCAAGGTCATGGACAGGGATTTGACTTTTTGATGTCTCTGCGCTTCCAAGGATCTCTGCCAAGCTGTTCTGCATCGAGTGATGCTTGACGAAGGTACAAAATGTGGAGACTTTCGCGACGATTCTGTCGCCATTTGAGTGGATTTGCGCAAAGTCTGTGTTTGGCCACCTTGGTTGGCGTGAGGAAAAAGAAAGTGAGCAGACGCAGTTATCACCGGCGAGATTCTCTCTCTGCTTTTGGTGAGCCTCGCAGCTATCTTGGCCCGCTGCTCTCGCTTTTTCAGCCTCCACTGCTCCCGGCGACGAGCCACCCGATCCTCCTCACTCTCATTCTCGGTTGCTGACACGTGCTCGATTTTGACCCGCGTGATTCGCGTCCGGCCACTGTTGGTCATGGTCCCGACAGTCCGAGTGGTTTTAACCGAGAGACCCGCTGAACTGGAAGTCGTCGAGGTGTCGCCGTCCAACTCGGAGGCCGAGTCACCTTCACTCTTGATCGTCGGCATGCTACTGCAAACCCGCAAAATCTCGTCCCATGGAGTCCCTCATTCCTTCCATCCGGGAGGTTTTGTTCTGCCGTGACTGTGCTGACAGGATCATGCAAAGAGTCGGGTGTTCTACAGGAAAGGGAGCAGATCATACATGGGCTGGTGCGAGAACAAAACAAGAAGAAAATGTGAAAAAGGTCAAAAAGCTTCCCCAAAAATCTCAAAAAAAAAAAGAAACATACTAATTGAAAAAAAAATAAACGTATACATAAAAAAATTTATATGTGTGTAAACTATTGGAAGTACAATGTTTCTGTGCAATACATTTTAGTTCAGGAGTTTTAAACTCATTTTTATCAAGGGCCACATCATAGTTACGTTTTCCTTCAGAGGGTCAATACGAAAGTGGACCCTCAATAAATGCATAATTGCCTCATATTATATCTACAGTACACAGCAAATGTAATACCGGTATCTAGTTTGTTCAAATACTACATTTATTTTAAAAAAGGGAATTGGTAACAAACAATGCTTTACAATGTCTCAGCATTCAAAAAAGTGAATAGTTTTCAGTGTTGGTATTTCAGTGAAAAACAATCGGTCAATGCGCACAATTTTGTCTTGAGAGGGAAGAAATTTCATCTGACATTTGACAAAGTTGTACTTGTCTTGACAATTTGCTTTCGCAGCCACAAAAATTGATGTCGCGGGCCAGATGTGGCCCCCAGGCCTTGCGTTTGAAACCCGTGTTTTAACTGAATCAAGCAACCTTTGAATTCTCTAAGTGGACTTCATGGTAAAAAGTTACACAATATTACAGCGGCTCACAATACCGATAATATAATTACGTTTCTTGTTTTTATGTTTTACGAATGTTAAGTTTGCTTTTATCTAAAGTCTGGGTTTTTTTTTGGGGGGGGGTAAAGGGGGTGTATCAACGTCCTACTGTCCCTTTAAAATGTGTCGTCACTGTGACACTATTCCTTGAAATGTGTCCTCCAATGTACCTTAATTCCAACCGCCGACTGCCAAAACGTCCCATTTTGGGAGCCTTTTGCTTCATTCAAACCACAGCAAACTCAAGTCCTTGCGAGTACGTGACCAAAGAATAGTGCGAAACGGCTTTGGCGGCGGAAGTGTGGGGGGACGGTCGTCGAACGAGGCTACGGACCGCGTCTCACAATGGACATCTTGTCCTCGTCGGTTGTCTGCGCCCGTGGGCCTCGCGCGGCAAGCGAGAAAGGAGCAAGCGAATTAAAAGCATGCACGGTCGTTTACCTGGTCACTGAGTAATTTGACTCGGGGGTTTTTTGTTTGTTTTTTTTTTTAACAGTAGTGAGGGTTTCTTTTTCGATCTATGTGAGGACAGCTCCGGGAGGACCGCACAGTTAGCTCCCGCCACTAGCCAGCCGGGGACTGGCTGCCTTGACAACGCACGGCAGGACCCGGATATTGGCCCGACCCACTCTGTGGTCACACATGTTCGGGGTGATGGCGTTCTACTGTGAATACATTTGTTCATAAACATCGAATCATAATAACACACATGATTATAAAAATAGTTTAAAGGTGCGTGCCTAAAATATGAACAATATAGAATGAAAAATGAATGAAAACGAAACTGCCTAAAAATGTAAGTCAAAAATAATATTGTAACGTGAATAAAATATAAGGTACATAATGTGCATGAAATATACATATTTTAAAACGTGTGCATGTATGTATTAAATAAAATGTAAAAAAAGAAAAATGTTGGTGTGCGTCTAAAAAATATATAATAAAATATATGAAATAATGCTTGTGTGTGTAAAAATAAATACAAATACTAAAATGATGGATGCATGTAAAAAAGAATACAATGAATAAAAGGTCAAACTGGAGAAAATAAAAAAATTCGTATGGAGTGATTGTGTTTGAAAAGTGCATGTGAAATATAAGAATAATTTGAAGAGTACAATGGAAAATATTTAAAATGTGTGTGTAAATATTGAGGAAAACAGAATAAAAGATTAGAATGAATGTGTGAAATAAAATACATTAAAATGTGCAGACAAAAAAATTTATAAAACAGGTAAAAACTTAAGTGTGTAAAAATATCCACAATAAAAAAACAATCCAAAACCAATATTTGTGTCTATCTTAAAAGAAAATCGCAAATAAATAAGTAATATTCATTTTCTTTAAAAAAAAAAAGTATAAACTCATTCCACCTTATTCCACACCTTCAGATTACACTGGCATTGATTTTTATTCCTGCATTTAAAAGTAATAGAAATGTATCTATCCATCCATCTATGACTAATACTAATGATGATGATCATAAGATTCGCCCCGACGGACGTGTGATGACGCAACGGCGGCTCTGGGCTCTCGTGGACACGAGTACTGTCTCTTTAAATTTACCCAGGAGCCCCTTAAGGAGCCCCAGGGGCCCCTCGTCCGGCTCCCCACCCTGAAGACAAGCGAGAGTCTCCAAAATACGCGACTGGAGGCCCATGCTCACGCGTTTGTCGCACCTTTTCCACAGGAGGAAAAAAAGTTAACTTGTCAACAGAGCGGTTTACGTTGACGGTGTCGCTCGCGCGCGCACGCACGCGCGAGTCGTCGGGGCTTCCGTGCGATGCCAGATGCGCGTCGCGAACGTGCTCGTGCGCGCGTGACACGTCCCGGAACCGGAGCGAGTGCGGGATGGACGACGCCACCGAGCTCCGGGGTGCCGAGCGGGCTCGGCCACGGCCGGAGCCGCTCTCATTAACCGTACGCGGGGAGGAGGAGGAGGACGAGGCGGCCCGCGGGCACAGCGACTCGGGAGGTGAGGTGACTTTGAAGAAAAAGGAAACTCAGTGTCATGCTTTTCATGCGTGCGTGGCTGTCAAACCCACAGCCATTGTCAGTGGGACAATACCAATACGGCTTGGCCCCTCTGTCTGTGTGGGCTCCTGTAAACAAAGGCTTAACAGCGCCGAGGCGCGCGCGGACCCCATCGTGTGGACGGTTGCGGCATTACATCCTTAAAAAAAACCAGCGAACCAGCTAGCTTTAGCATGAAGGCCTCAGAAAACACTACTAATTCACTTTCAAAAGTGCTGCTAGAGTTTCTCCCGGCTGGGTTTCATTTGGGGGCGGGCTTTACCCTGGACTGGGCGCCAGCCATTCGCAGGGCCCATAGGAATGAACACCAATCTGTGCTGTATGTTACACATCCGTACAGCACATTTGACAATAAAGTTGGATTCAATTCAATTCAGTCTTCTATCCAGCTTCCTCTCATTTGGTTGCATGTGAGATGGACCTCATCCCATTTTACTGAACAACAACTGTAATGGGCTCCATCTCACCAGCGTCTCCTCTGTAAATGCCTGGGTAGGTCTAGATGTGCCCTGTGACCGACTGGCAACCAATACAATGGTGGAGCTAGTCTCATGGCTATCAAGTCATCTGGGATAGGCTCCAACTCCCCGATTTACATACTAACCTGGGCTGCCAATCGGCTCTGGCGGCTGGAGTTTTGATGTGATGACGCAGCGATGTTTTTTAAAATCTGAAAACACTGTTACCACTGCGTTATTACACCAGGATCCCTAGCAAAAGCAAATTTGACAGACTACAGTGTCTCAGTATCGTGAATCGTGATTGAAAGTGATAAATCATCATCACTCCTACATACACATTATAAGAAACATTTTTTAAAATTTCAATCTTACAGATGAAATGAGCATTTAGAGCTTCTGCCTGACTTATTAGTATGACCGTACAACCACATGTGGCATTTTTGACAGAAAATTGTTTGAAAACGCTACGGAAACATCATTATGTTCAAGTTAGGTAACCTCAGTCAGTGGCAATGTAAGATGGCCACAAGCGGCTTCAATACTCCATAACGCGGTCCAAACTTTAACTCATTTTAACAGTTGCTTGAGTTTGAGATGGCAGCAAAGTGCATCCTTGATTAAAACTTGCTGCTGACCAGTTTTATTTTTCAACATTGCTCTCGAAAATCCCTGACCTCAACCCAATAGAGAACATGAATATACCCAACTGACTCCAATAGGGTTGTGTCTTTTTAGCAGAGGACGCACTTTCCAATGGCCACGCTGCCCAAGACGAATGCGAGGCGGGCTCGGTGGTCCTGGCAGGGCCGGTCCGATCGCCGGGCACCAGCTACTGGAGCATCAGCGAGGGCCCGGACCGGCCCCCGATCCTGTCGCCGGCGCCGGGTCCGTCGGGACGCAAAGTGCGGCGGGCATCGCGGCCCGGCCTGAGTCGCATCCCGGGCCGGGACCACCGGCGCTACTACCACGAGTACTGGCGCAGCGAGTACCTGATGGACTTTGACCCGCTGCGGCACGGCATGATCTGCATGGTGTGCGGCAGCTCGCTGGCCACTCTCAAGCTGAGCACCATCAAGCGCCACATCCGCCAGAAGCACCCCGACTCGCTGCTGTGGAGCCCCGCCGACAAGGAGGTCATCCGCTCGGGCTGGGAGAGCCACCTGAGCCTCGGCGCCCGACCCGTCCAAACCTCGCCTCGGGGGCACCCGGAAGCCGACGGCGAAGAGCTTGCCGACGCTGACGGTGAGGCCATTTGCATCGACGTCAGCGATGAGTCACAAAATTAGTCGGCAACTCGTTTATGCATGAAACTGCTTTTCTTTAATGGGTCATTCATTGTTTAAAAAAAAATGTGCATTATATAAAATGCAAGTAAGATCTTGGT
Organism: Hippocampus kuda; assembly: GCA_901007745.1. Lineage (NCBI taxonomy): Eukaryota > Metazoa > Chordata > Actinopteri > Syngnathiformes > Syngnathidae > Hippocampus > Hippocampus kuda. The sequence continues at coordinate 24,179 of CAAKHF010009157.1, forward strand.
CCGTCGTGTCTATTATGGTGCAGTTAAAAATACAAACGGGCGTGGTGCTAAATAATTGGCGACATGATGAATTTAAAAAAAAAAAGGTCATTAAAAAACTATTGAACAGAAAATCACAATGCATGAGCAAAATAAAGAATTGCACATTTTCATTTTATATAACTCAAAATCATGAAACTATGAATAAAATGAAAACACGTGGGTGAATTATTACTTTCTCATCAAAATAAACCATTTTACATAAGATCCTCAAATTACATTCAAATGAACAATTGCACATTGCCAAGTAATCAAATGGATGATGCATTTAAAACAAACGAGGGTAAATTTTCTCATTAAAAACCAGTCGTATATTTGAACAGTTTCCCATAAAATCCCCCCCCCAAAAAAAAAAAAAACAATTGCACATTTTGTATTTGATTAAATTGTCAAATTTACTGTAATTAGATGAATTCTAAACATTTTTAATCAAAATATACGGAAAACACAGAAGTCAACAATTTCCTCTACAATTTGGAATAAAATTCATCATGAGTGTGCATGAATTACGATTTCACGATTGAACTTATTTTGTCATTAAATTCAAAATACCTGCAAAATAATACACCAGTGTGAATTGTTTCCCCGCACTCACCTGTGCTCCGCATCCTCCAGGAGCCGCGGCACCCGAGGCGCAGCCGCAGCAGAGGCGCAGCCTCTCTCCTGGGCTCGAGGCGGCGGGCGACGAGGCGGGTGACGAGGTGGCGGCGGCGGAGGCCCGCACGCTGGAGTGCTACCTGAACGCGTCGCTGCACGCGTGGTTCCGCCAGGAGTTCCTGATGGAGTACGAGGCAGAGGCGGGCCGGCTGCTGTGCATGCTGTGCGGCGGCCAGCTGCCCTCGCTGCACCTGGACCACATCAAGAGCCACGTGCTCCGGCGCCACCCCGACTCGCTCGTCTACTCCTCCGAGCAGAAGCACTGCGTCCTGCAGGCCTGGGCTCACACTCACGGTGAGCACGGCTCTTGCGCTACGACCCTCTGTGGCCGCACTTAGAAGAGCATTTAGTGCACTTGGAGACCCGCCGGGTCTACAAGAGTGATGGCCTTTCCACGACTCCAAGACTTTTGCCGCACTAGTACAACAACCGTCTTACTTGTGAATCCCCCCCCCCCCCCCCCCCTGCCGTAACTTCCTCTATCGCACAGGTGTCAAACTCGAGGCCCGGGGGCCACTTCTGGCCCGCCACATCATTTTATGTGGCCCGCGAAAGCAAATCAAACATGTCACCTTTCACGATGCTTGCTAAAATCCCAACCAAAATTTAAAATTCTCACATGTAATAAATAAGAGTCATATTGTAAGCATTTTCTTATAGCCAAACCCCTCATTACAGTACTTAAACAATAGTTAAATAATCCGTTATTACTGATGTTTGTTATTTGGCTTCCCTCCAAGGGAAACTGGAACAAAAATGTGGCCCATGACAAACATTTGACACCCCTGCTCTACCGCATGACATTTCCGTGCACGAGTGAAACAACTAGGGCACACTAACTTGTAAATTCTCAGTCCGCCCCTCGCCCCCACTACTGGGTGATTTTTAAATAATACAACTGTCTTACAAGTGACATTTATCCACGACATTTCAGCACGCAAGTAGAGTAACCGGGGGTGGGGGGGGCACTGACATAACTGTCTTACTAGTCACGTCTTTTGACATGAGTGTGACATTTCTGCGAACTACGATAACATCAATGGCAGACTAGCCCAACACTTCTCTCACGAGTGATGTTTGGTTCAACTCGTGCCCTCCACTCGGGCGCATTTGCAGGACTACTCCGCTACTCGTGGGGCAAAACTGCGCACGCACTGCGTGATACTTGTACAACCACTGAGCAAAGTCTTCTAATTAACTTCTACCAGTTCACTGGTCGTACTAGTGCTGCTTAGTCATCTAGTGCTGTTTTGAAGTCTTTCAACTAGTACGCAGAAAGGTCACGCAGTTGTGCAAGGAGACCCACGAAATGCTCCGCTTACTTTAAAACCTCACTCGTACTGTTTTTTTTTTCCGCCCACGACTAGTGCTTGCCTTTTAGCATGCAACTACCGGACTACACCTGTAACACGAGGCACCAGTCGCCTGCGTTTCAAGGCTACACCTGAAGGTCCACGTACTAGTACGCTTTGTCCTCACGAGTCGGACATGTTGCTCGTGACCTAAACTCGTTGCCAAGAGCCCGAAAAAAGGGACACAAAATGCTACGTGTACGAAACGTGCAGTCCGAGTCACACAATTAAGACGCAACAGCTTCTTGTTTGCTTTCAAACTTAGCTTGAAGCAGACGTGCACGTTTTCAGCATGACGTCTTTGATCCACTGGTGAAAGGACACTCAGATTTTTTTTGGTCATTTTATGTTAACTGTTCTTTTGATGGCGGCGCGAGCACCCGCGGCGGCTCCTCTCTCTCTCCTGTGGTTGAGAGGAAAGAAATTTCATCCGTGCTGTAAAGTTGACTTGAACTTGAACTACTCGTCAGGACTGAAAATTGTTTTTCCTCTTGGCCGTGGCAGACGAGTCGGAGAACTCGATCCAATCAGAAGCAAACGCCAAAGACGAGGCCGATCGCGGCACGTGGGACGCCTCGCCGTCTCGGGACGGCGGTCCGATGGGCGACGACGGCGACGCGGAGGCTCCCCGGCCGGGCCCCGTCCGCACCAAACGGCGCCGCGGCGCGTGCGGCGACTCGTGGCAGCTGCGCCTGGACTACCTGGTGGCGTACGGGCCCCGGGGCCGCCACGTCTACTGCATGGTGTGCTCTCAGGTGCTGCGTGGAACGCAAGTGCGGAGCTTCCGCCGCCACATCCAGGAGTGCCATCCCGAGACGTTCAGCCTGAGCCAGCAAGAACGGGAAGCCAGAGCGGCCGCCTGGACCAAAGACTATTGCGCGGACGGCATCCTGGCGCAAGACGGTGAGATGAGCCCCCACCCCCTGCGATTTCCTGGCATTTGTTGCATTTGAATACATTTGCAAAAGAGTAGAACCTGAAGAACACGACAATAATAAACACAGAGTGAATACTTTACAGGTAAACGAGCAATTATGTCCAAACACGTTTCCCACTGTAATTGTAATTGTGTTTGGTGGAATTTTAATTTGTTCATTCCATGTGGGAATAAGGTCAGGTCAAATTAAAAAATGTAGGAAAAGATCAATGTTATTTCCTATTTTTTATAAATTTGCAGAAATGAAAAAAAAAATCATGTACTAACTATGCAAACGTGAGTATTGAAGAGTGAGTGAGGCTGTCAGATAAAATGTGGAAAAAGTCAAGGTGACACATATGAGCAAAGTGGCACTTTCATTTTTCATGCAACTGTGAGGCGTTGGTGCAGAATACGAAAAAAAAAATGTGGGGGTGGGGGGAGTAAAGCGCTTTAAACACTTGCCGGATGCACCGTACGTCGGTTGGCTCGACATCATTTTGCCGTTCCTTTTTTGGTGTTTGCGACCACAAAAGCGCCTTCCTCCCGTCTTGACTTTTTACTTGGCGAATCTGCAGAAATCAGCACAAGTGACGCCGCTGTCCTCAATACCAGCGGAGGCCCGAATGAGAACAGCTCCCCCGACACCAAACCGGCGGTGAAAGAAGAAGAGGACGAGGAGGAGGAGGAGGACGGAGGAGGAGTCAAGGACACGGCCAAGGACGCGACGCCGCGCCACGGCCACTACCCGGGCAAGGACCAGCGGCGGAACTACCAAGTGCGCTGGCGCACGGACTTCCTCATGGACTACGACTGCCGGCGGCACGGGCTCATCTGCATGGTGTGCGGCGCGGCGCTGGCCACGCTGAAGGTGAGCACCATCAAGCGCCACATCCAGCAGGTGCACGCGCACACGCTGCGCTACGGCGATGACGACCGGCGCCGCGCCACGCTGGCCTACGACCGCGACGCCGGCCGCTTCGCCCACGCCGAAGACTGCTTCCTCTCCCGGGATCACGCGCGCACTGACACGGGCCACTTGGCTACATAGAAGCTCTATAAATACAGTTGACTTGTCTTGACTTGACATAGAAGAAGGGGGGCTGGGAGGCGGGGGGGCGGGGGGGGGCATCCCGACACTTGCGACCGGGATTGCGCGAGCGCTTTATATCCAAGTGGCGGAACTTAAAAGCTTCCCCAAAAGCCTTCCGAGAAATACGCTGCATCTGGGAAGTTCTGTGGAGTACTCCACTTTATTCTTCTTCTTCTTCTTCTCCTTTCGGCTTGTCCCTTTTCAGGGGTTGCCACAGCGAGTCATTAATTTCCATCTTTCCCTGTTCTCTGCATCCTCTACTCTAACTCCAACTACCTGCATGTCTTCCCTCACGGCATCCATGAATCTCCTCTTTGGCCTTCCTCTCTGTCTGCTACCTGGTAGCAGAAAAGTACTCCACTTTATGTTACGGCTTTATTCCAAAACGGAATCCATTTTTTTCCTCCTTATGATTTTGCCCTTCATCTGACAGGCTTATCCCAAATTCAGGGGCATGCAAAAGGGTGGCTGACGGGGCGGTGCCCCCCCCCCCCCCCCCCCTCAATCCGACGGCAGGTATCGACCGACCGCAAATGGCAAAGTCTTCCCTCTGCAACAAAATTAATTCAATCACATCTTTGCCCTTTGACACGCCACACCCCATTTTCATAACTTCAATTGTTGGGTGTACATTTTTGCAAATGTATTCAATCAGAAAAGAGGCAATCACTTCTATCTGTTCATGTTCGACGCCGCTTTATGTTCCACACTTATTCCAATACGGAATAAATTCATGAAGTCTTAATGTTCACAAATGATGTACAGTGTTCACCACATACATTCGCCAGAGTGGCTTTGGAGCCTTCTGGTGGTCAAGGAACTTGGTTGAATTGAGTCGAGAGCTTCAATTAGTGCTTTGCCGCCGTCTTGTGAACCGCTTGGCAAAATTCAGCACAGGGTTTTGACGCTTGAATACACCAACCCACCTCCGGGTTGAGTTGTAACGAGCGTTTCAACCCGACTACTAATTGAGTTCACATGTTGACATCATGTGACCGAGACGTGACCACCCAATACTTTCCAGATGCACCGTATGTGCCCTGCGATTGGCCGGCCACCCTGCCTCTCGCTCCCTAATGAGGACAAGCACTCGATGAGCACTTGGATGAGCCCGGCGTGGACTCAACGCATGAGTCACATTTACAAGGCGGCGTGGAGAACTTTGGAACGCTTCTCGACCCGGAAAAAAAAAATCTCAGGGATCGTGCTTCCGTTTTAACGACGGTCTGATGCAAGACGGGTTGCTGCGTGACCGATTGGGGAACGTTGTAAGCGAAAGGTCGACGCAACGTGTCAGTCGACGCAGCAAAGAGGCACTTGGGTAACATTGACGTGTTTTCCAGACAACGGCACTTCATGTGGGAAGGAGGAGCGACATCGTCCACGAAAAATTTTCAGCACTTAATTCATTTGAAATGACTTGTTTTTGTTACATGTGCTTGACCTCCACGTCACCTTTGATTAAATCATGCAATAAAAGGATGCCTCTTTGTCCTTCGATAACCACCCAATTCCACCATGGATTTTTTTTTTTTAGTGATTGCAACGTTGGCGGCCTTACCCACAATGCAACGCAGCGCGCCAAGTTGTCCACCCCCCAGTTAGCCGCCGTTTGTAATTTATGACTTTGGTCCTAAACGTGTTATGAAACACGTTACATTGGCTTGCATTCCAACACCAAATGAATTTTGGGATGCATTTCTTCAACTCAATGTTTCCTGAACATTCTTGAAAAAACAAAAAAATTCACAAATTAACTTACCCACCATGCACGTGCTACGACTTATTCTGTTGGTTGATTCGCAACTGAATGATGTACCTCCTGCCATCTAGTTGAACAACATGTAATTGTTCTGTCCAGATCGAAACATCATCAGTGAATTAAAAAAAAAATAATTATATATATATATTTTTTAGATCAAAACAGAAGACACCATCAGTCCTTTGACGTGTTTTTATTCATTTCACTTGAACATGAGTACAGAGACCACATACTGCCCCCAGCATTTTTCTCTCCTGTGACATCATTCGCAAAAAACAACCAACCAAAACAAAACAAAAACAAAGGTAGAACCAAAAGAGCTAAACATAAGAGACATGTTAAGAGAAAGACATCAAGTGCAACAAAAGAAACACGGCATGCCTCTCTCTCTCTCTCTCTCTCTTTCTCTCTCGCTTTCACACGCACACACACGCGGAATACCCGATGAAAATCAGCATGCTTTGCGCAAAGCGGCTTCATTCATTATATCGCACAAGAAAGGAGAAACGTACGACGCCTTTCGGCAAGTACTGCCGAAACTGAGCCGAATGATAAAGACAGCAGGAATTGGGGAGGGGGGTCGAACACGGCATCCGTGAGCATGCAAAGCAGGCGGGGAATGTCGGAGCGGTCTAAGTCATGAAACGTCACGGGCGACCAACACAAACACGTCTCGTTTTCCTTCGCAGCTCCAACGCACGACGATACGAACACGACTGGTAATACCAAAAACGATAAAGTCAATAGAAAATGTAATATGGTTTAGAACTATGCGAGGCCTGCAAAAATGTGACATTCCCCCCCCCCCAAAAAAAACCTTCAAAAGCTACTCACACTATTATCGCATCTTTAAATTGCAATGACTTAACTGCCACGTCTTTAGTAGTAGTAGTAGTAGTATATACATGCACAAGTGTATGCAAAGCGTTTGAGCATTTATTGGACAAAAACACACTTTGTCGTCACTCGTCAGATAAACTAGCGTTCTACTCGAACAGCCATGAAAGCTTTTTTCCCCCACCACCGGATGACATTTCTGCACACTAGTACAACTACATGCTCCTATTAACTCATTCGATGCCAAGGAGGTTTTTTCACTTTTTTTTTAAAATTTTTTAGAATCCATGTACAATTAATTACATCGTTATTTTTACTTTTTTCTCCCCCGGGGTTAAGAAGGGTCTAAAAATGGCAGCCTTTGTCCTACTGGTGTGCTAAAACTGTCATTGAGATCAAATCCTCCTCGTTAAAATCTGGTGCATCACTAATAGCGGCAGTAGTGCGCAGATATTTTGCCTGCAGTCGTTCTACAAGCGTGCAAACAAGTGGGAAAAAAACGTCAGCCGCCAAAACTTCGACTTGTCTGCTCTACTTGCTTCTACTAGTGCGCTGCATTGCTTTACGAGTGAGGACAAAGTGCACGAGTCCGTGGGCGCGTCGGCGCACTCGTAGGATCGTGCACAAATTCCTTGCTGAGCCACTACGGTAACTAGCCAAGTGTGAGATCGTCCAATCGTCTGTCACTACTCGTACTAGTAGCACGCAAGCTGTCGCTGCAAGAGTGCCAAAATATCACAGTCGTCAAAAATCATCACGAGTGAGAAAGTCGTTCTAGTGCACTGAATTGTCTTACAAAGCGCACACGCGGTAGGATATTGAAGAAATGCTCAAGTGGGCACGAATAGTACGATTTGCGACGCCGACGGAAATCTGAACGAGAACAATTTTCTAATGTGCTGAGTAGTACTAGTCGCACAGATGTCGCCCGGTGCAGTTTTGCCTCACTTGTGACATGCAGTGCACAGAAATGTCATAGTGGTGAAAAGAAGAAAAAAAAAAAAACATGAGTAAGACAGCCGTTCGACGAGCGCCAAATTGTGGCGAGTCGGCTCTGGAATAAACTCGCCATTCGAGCGAGGCCCGCGTGAACTAGACTAAATCACCACAGCCGGCTGAGTGTTGCAAAAGCGTTTATTGTTGTCAATCCAGCCCGCTCGCCGGCGTTTTCAAAATAAAAGAGCAGTGCAGAATTCTACACACGTGAACGACAAGCAAAATCACTTCTACACCTAAAAAAAAAAAAAAAAAAAAAAAGGACAATTTATGCAGAGCGACGAGAATAACGCCGAGGACAAGGTTAGTATTCTTTGATGCTCTTTTTTAAATGTCTTCCTGACTTAGACGAGGGAAACGGTGTGGTTTTAGTACAGACATTTTGCTCGCATGCACACTTGAAACCAGGCCAGAGATTCAGTCTAGTTCACGCTCTGGTACAATAGCGCAGTAGTTCTGACATGAGAGATTTGGTTGCTACCTACTAAGGTTCAGTGTCGACGGGTGGCGCGTGGGGAGCCTATGACCGAGATGAGTGGGAGGAGTTTTCTTTTGGGTTTTTGGAAATGGATCATTCGGTTTTGCTGCGCTTCACGGCGCCGGGGAGTTTCTCTTGCAACCTGTAGGGAGAGGGGGGGGGGCAGTAAAATATTTGCGGTGAAACCCAAAGACGGCAGCGGCGCGGCGGCGCTTACTTGGCGATGGTGGTGTTGATTTGGGTACGAGCCAGGTCCACGTACTGGTCGATCTGCGTCTGCGGACACAATAAATGAAGCCTTTTGTGAGTGTCAACAACAAATGATGCACACGCACCCCCCCGCACGCAAACAGAAGAGGCGCACACGCGTGTGGGCGCAGAGCCTCAAGTGAGCTCATCACTGACAGTTTCTTTTTGACAAGGACTGAACCATTTTGAAAAAAATAACCTAATTGACATTCACCTCCCCCCTCGATATTGCGATTTATGCTTTGCCAAGCGCGTCAAACATACAGCCCGCGGGCCAGAACCGGCCCCCCAAGGAGTTGCGGTCAGGCCCGCAGGATAATTTAAAAGTGAAAAAAAAATACATAATAGACGCAGAATGAATATTTTTAATAAGCTGCAATTCATGGATCATCCGCTAGGGGGAACACAGTTTTGATCAGAGAAGAAGACAACAGCAGTAAAAGCCAGCTACCTAATTGCTAGCGAAATAGCATTAGCATCAAAGCCGTATTTCGACGGTGACTTTGTTAAACGATGCATGATGAAGGCGGCTGAACTTGTCTGTCCCGAGAAGCGACTAGGTTTTTGCCAACAAAGGAAATACAGTACATGATACTTTGGTGATTTATAGCAGAGTATGGTATCATTTCAATGGTCCCACTTGACATCTACCAAGGCCCTATGTGGCCCACAATGTGAAATGACTTTGACACCCCTGTGTTGTTTTTTTAAGGTCCTCTCGCAATCAATCAATCTGCTAAAACAAAGGCGCATGAACCTTGAAATACGCAAATACGAATTTAGTCAACATTTAACGTGCAGTCTTTCATTCACTAAATCCGACCCAACAAATGTGGCAGCAACGGAAGTCAGATGACAACACAATTGTGTCTTGGACGTGTCTGGATTGTATTTGTGCATTTGGCAACAGTGTTGGCGTTGGCCGCTCACCTTGTTCTTCTCGTAGATGGGCGGCACGGCGAAGAGCAGGATGTCCGCTGCGGAGAAGGCCAAAGCGAGTCACCGAGTGGGATTTTGCAACCAGAGCAAAGTCGGCAAAGACCTCGTTCTCGGCCGTCCCGCAAAAAGGATCATCTTGCTTTCATCATTTTCCTACATTCTTTCTTTCCTTTCTTTTTACTTGCAGTACTTTTTGTACACAAAACAAAGACGAGCTCCTTAGTTTCCAATTCACATGCTTGAAAAACCGCAGGTCAAAAAGCAGTAGAATCCAGATCAGCCAACAAGCCAACAAGAGATGGTCTTTTGTGCGTTTAGATTGCCCGAACCGACCCGGGGCACGCGCAAGACGATAATCAAGACGGCACATGATGCTTCGTGACATGCTCGTCATTTGAAGACAGACGGCACACAAATGAGTTAAGTTGATCAATGCGGCGGCGCGGCGCGCTCGAGGGCGCCTCCGTCGTGGGTCTTACCGAGGATGAGGATGGTGATGCCATTAAAGACGGCGCCCACGTAGGTCAGCAGCCACATGACCACGGCCAACTGCGCAAAGGGAGAAGCGCGACCATCACGGAGGGAAAATCATTGTGCACCAGCTCTCCATTTTCTAAAGAAGGCAGCTAATCGCATCACTTACCGTCAATTCAATCGGATTTTAAAGGACATTCTGGAGGTCTCAAGTCTGAACGTTCAAGTTGAAGAAAGTGCCCAAGGCAAGTCAACCCCCCCCACAATAAATTTCAAGCAAGCCATCAACCAAGTCACTCCATTTTTTGCATATGCAGCAGTTTTGCTCAATATTCTGTAAATTAGGAGCGTCTACGAAGGTGTATAGGCCGTCCTGATCTGTGATGGCCCTTTTCCACCACGCTTGTGCCCAGGTGAGCACCAGTTCTTTTTTTTTTTTCCCCCACCGGCCAAATCGGCTCTCACTCTGGTGTTTGAAACTGGTGCTTAAGCTGGCCCCAATTATTTCTCGAGCCGGACTCTGGCACCAACTACGTCAGGGGGCGGCCAGCGGGGTTATCACGACGATCGCAAATGTCGAGGAATGACTCCCTGGACACAAACTGTTGCGCGGCAAACGCCGGCACAATTGCTGTCCCACCAAAAAATAAAAATAAAAAAAGCGACGACGGATGTGCCCAGCTAGCACGCAATCTCCGACTCGCGGCCAGCCTCGGGATCATCTCCAAAGATTTGGAAAGCGTTGATTGTATGTCCGACTGTTATATGCTACATGCAAGTATCATCGATGCTATGCTAAGTTGCTCAGCAGATGCTAACAGCGCATTGTTATGATTGTTATTAATAGCGCAGGCACGCTTGGGTAAACGTCGACGTCAGCGGTGACCTTTGAACGCTTTACGATGATGTCATGACGTCGCTCCCACTTGGCCGAAAACCAAACACGTTCTTTGTATGAACGTGTTTCAGCGCTAACTGAGCACAGCGCTGCCCTTTTTTTTCTTTGGTGCAAAAGGGGGTCAGATTGGTCGAGGTGTGGGGCTTGGGGGTGTCACGTTAGCCACTTGCATTCCGTAACTGTCACTGAGGTGTTAGGAAACCGAATCCACACATTGACGGTTGCGTTTGAGTCAATATTTGACCAGCTATCGGTCGGCTAAATTGTGAAGTGGCCGCATCTGACTGGAAAATGTGAAATGTGAATCGGTGCTGTCAAAGTCCAAGTCTCAAATGGGGCGGTGTGACCTCCGCCCCCCTTCCTGGGGTGGTGTCGCTCCGCATGGCCTCCCTCCTCAGTGGACTTGCAGAAAAGCGGCTCACCTTGAGGGAGTCCACGAGGTCCTCGACCAGGAAGAGGCGGCTCATCTGCTTCAGGGCTCGGTTAATGTAGGCCAGGCTGGTGTCCACGTGCTTGCGGAAGGTCTCGGGGGGAATGCTGACATCCTTATCCATCAGCGATCTGCAGGGAGGAGGAAGAGATGAGCTTTTGAAACCAGGCTTTGCAAGTCCGTTAGTTCAGTGGTCCCCAACCGCCGGCGCCGGTCCAGGAGGCCCGAGTTCTATTTTGGACGGCCGCTTTGGCTACAAAAATAAGAGAGAAAAGGCCGGATGTGGTCGTGGTCAACTGTGATTGGGGATTCTGGGGGCTGTATTACATCCGTAACAGAGACCCCGGCTGACAGCGCGGAGGTCTCCCTGGGGGAGGTCGCGTCACACGGCAGCCGATGCCGGGAACAAAGCGGAAAAGTGGTCGACGCGATAGCCCTTCGGAGCTGGCCGTCACCTTCCGTGGCTTCCGTTTCAGCGAAAGGCGAATGCGCCTCTCGGTTGGCGGATTGGGATCTGGCCGGGGCGAGGGGCGCTTACTTGAAGGGGTGGCCGTCGCTGGACTTCTGCACGGCCTGGACGACCGACTTGTAGATGCGGAAGGTGATGGTGACGCAGAGCAGCGCCAGGAGCAGGTAGGAGATCACGCTGATGACGCTGAAGGCGGCCAGCGACAGCAGCACCAGCATGGACAGGCCGAACACCAAGCCCGACTTCTTGGGGTCCCGCCAGTGAATCAGATCCTTGACTGCGGACAAAGTGGAGGGTGAGGGCGTTTGCGCATCGGGATGGAAATCGGCACAAGCGGCCCGAGGAAATCACGCACGGTTGAACGGCGGAGTCGCAGTGGGCGCCCCGTCCATGTTTGTTGAGAGTCGCGCATGCAGAAATGATTGCCTCTGTGCCAGTGTTGCGTAACGTCAGAGCGGTTTGGCGCTCTCAAACTGCCGCAGGGAAATGAAGGTGCGTGCGTGCGTGCGTGCGTTCAATCCAAAAGTCTCGTGTCGAGTGGTGGAGGCGTCATGTGACTCGGTGCCTTCAGACAACTTGCGTCTGGTGGTTGGGGCTTTTATTTTGCGTGCCCAAAGGGGGCAGGTCAGGGAGGGGGGGGGGGGTCATATTTTTAGCTCAAGAGTCTCAAACCGTTCCAAGCCGAGGCGCCCCTCATCATCCGAACAGCAATTTAACAAAATGATAGTAAACTGAAATTCCTACTTGGACTATTTTGGTGACAAATGTCATGATGAATTCAAACTCATACATTTAAAAACAGACATTTTAGCGGGATTAAAAGTTGTCCATTTTATGAAAATGTTGACGTCATATTGAAAACTTTTGCTTCCTCGTATCCACCTCATCCTGTATTATGCCATTTGTTGGGGGCAAAACAAAAAGACAATATTCACTTTTGATGATACGTCACATCGTATTTCATCCATCCATCCATTTTCCGAACCGCTTAATCCTCATGAGGGTCGCGAGGGGTGCTGGGGCCTGTCCCAGCCGTCTTTGGGCAGTAGGCGGGGGACACCCTGACCCGGTTGCCAGCCAATCGCAGGGCACGCAGAGACGAACAACCATGCGCGCTCACACTCACACCGAGGGACAATTTGGAGTGTTCAATCAGCCTGCCATGCATGTTTTTGGAACGTGGGAGGAAACCGGAGCACCCGGAGAAAACCCACGCATCATATTTCATTTGAGAAATTTTAATTGGCTCAAAGTGATGGGCAGGGATGAGTCATTGGTTTTTTGTTTGTATCGCCAGAGCTGTGTGGGTCTGCACGACTGTGCATTTGCGTTTTTTTAAAATGCCGCAACATCATTTTGTGCAATTCATTTCGCAAGCTTGAGAAACACAACTTTGGCTGCACTGAATAAACCACGTGTCTTTGCCAGAACTGAAGACAAAGAACATCCCCACCAAAAAAAAATTCTTTAAAAAGCTGTCCACAATGTAACGCGTTTAATAATTCAGATCATGCAAAAGAGATTACGTGTTCAGCCGCAGTAGCTCGCTAGCAGCAGCAGCACTGTTGACGGGGCTCAAAGGGAAACAAAGAGGGCTCTATTGTTCCTGACTCAGGCCGCTATAAGCCAACAGTGAGGTTGCGTCAACAGCGCATACCGCCAAGGCAGAATTTTGCCTGCATCGACGCAGGGAAAAGGGTCAACTTGGCCAAAGATGTGAATTCTTAAGGGCTCAAACATGAGCTCTGCACACACACACACAAAAAAAGGGCTGCGCGAGTGCGCATGTGTTTGTGTGTGTGTGCGCTCCCGGACTGCCAAGAGGCTAACCGGGAGCCGGATTGGCCTGTCTAACTGTGGCTGTTTGCTCTCTTTGTGTGGCCCTGCTCTCTTATTGTCGGCGCTCTGGTGCCGTGGCCCGCTTTCGCAGTACACCGTGAAGCGCTTCGGGCCCTTTTCCGTCGCCGCGCTTGTGCTCGTGCTAGTTCCGCGTGACTCCCCAGGTTAGTGCCAGTTCTTTTTTTTCCCCCCCCCACCACCAAAAATCGGCTCTCGCTCTGGTGCTTGAAACTGGTGCTTAAGCTGGCCCCAATTATTTGTCGGGCCAGACTTTGGCACCAACTACGTCAGGGGGCGGCCAGCGGGGTTATCACGACGGCCACAGATGTCGAGGAATGACTCCCTGAACACACAAAAGTTTTGCACGTGTTGAGCGGTGAACTCCGGCACAATTGCTGTCCCAGCAGAATAGCGACCGCAGATGTGGCTAGCATGCAATCGCCGACTCGCCGCTAGCATCGGGATCATCTACAATGATGAGGAAAGATAGAAGCGTTTGCTGATTGCATGTCCCTGACGTTATGTTTAAGTAGAATCGATTCTATGCTAAGTTACCGAGAAGATGCTCACAGTGCAAAACTGTGTTATTATGAATAGCGCATGCACTCTTGGGTAAACGTCGACGTCAGCAGTGATGCTTGGACGCTTTACGATGACGTCACTCCTACTTGGCGCTTCGCAGGTGGAAAAACAAACACATTGTTCGTAAGCACCAAGTTTTTTGGGGGGGCGTGTGGAAAAGGGGTATAAGAAGTGTACACTGCAACCACAAGACACTCTTGGTGTACAGGGAAACAGACTGACAAAAACGGGATTAAGTGAAGCAAAAGACAGACCGCAAGCACAAGGTCTGACGGGGTCCATTCTCATTCGTAAACCCAGAACTCCCCCCCTCCCAAAAAAACATGAGCCTGATCACCATCAGGAAACAACGTGGCATTGAGACTGAAGTCGTGATGTTCCAACATTCAGAAACTAACAAACTGAGCAGAGAAGACGACGTATGTAAGATTGTTTGCGGACAGGCCGGGAGTACTTTGGACTCGTACTTTGCCCTGGGCCGTACACCAAACTGTTGTCATAGTTTTACGTCTGTGCGTTGTCACCGGATAGTCCCACCGAACAGCAGCGACTTAAATAACTTCTCTATGCCACAGCAAATCCAGCGACTCGGGTCTGACGCGCAGCCAGTGACAGCCGCCAGGCAACTAGCCAAAAGAATTAGCATTACCTGATACGTGGGTTAGTATTGCCATCAAGACATGCTCGGCAAGATGAGAGGCCTCCGCCACCCACAGGTCAACGGCATCTACCGCTTCAGAATAAGTGCAGTCGGTGCCAAGTATGTTGCTTTGCGAACACGGCACGCTTGTCAGCGGAGTAACAGAAGCCTGCTGGATACACGCAGCGTTCTCATTTTCTGGAGTCTTGGATCGAGGAGGCGGCGTTTCTTCTTCGGCCACTTGACTGCTACCCAACTGTTTGAGAGGACTGATTGTCGGTTGGTCCTCTTCCGTATCCATCGGCACAATTGGAGTTGACTCCAGACCGTCCTCGTCATCGGAGGGAACGCTTTGAGAGTCATCCGGTTCTTCGCCCTCCCTCGATTTGAGACACTCTCTCATGAACTCCACAAAACTATCGACGGGCTCAGAGGCGGAGATGTTCTCTGGGCCCGTCGCATCTGAAGCGTCAGACGGGTCGCCGGCGAAATGACGGCCGGCAGACGCGTTCGCTTTGTCACGGTTCGGCAAGGCGTCCTGCGTCGCAGTATCAATTTGAGCAGAGTCTGAAAGAAAGTCGTCTTTGGCTCCTTTTGTCATGAGCTCATTCTCACAGAAGGGAGACGACGGCTCGTCGTACTCAAATGACTGCCCCTCATAAGTATCGCCTTGCATAAAACTAGTTCTCGAGAAGACAGCCAAGTCCTTTTCACATTGCGGTGCGCACCAGGCAGGATCAACATCAACTTGGCCTTGTCCAGCAATATTCTTTCGAGCTTCATCTGACCACTCTTCCTCATTGCCGGGTGTGTGAATGTCTTTGCTTCCGTCTATCAAAGAAGAGGGAGCAGTCTTTGATTGTTCAGGTTGCTCTGGGAATAAGTCAAATCCAGACTCATTCAGTTCTGCCTTCTCTAAGAATGCATCTGGTTGAGGACTGAGGATCTTTTCCGGAGGGTTGCGTTCATCATCAGATTCGACGGGAGAGGAAGGAGGAGAATAGCCTTCGATGAATTCCGTTTCGACAGGCCTTCTGTTAGGTGCTTCATGACCATCCTCTGGCGCCGAGTCTGCAGTTTTTGGTCCCTCGTTGACAACCTCCTCGTCTTCTTCCTCAAATTCAATCTCCATCTCATCATCACTGCAGTTCGGCTCTTCGGTTTCTATGACATTAATGGTGGGGACCTGCATGAGCTTTCTTTCTGATCTGACTGGCGGCGTCACCATTTCTGCATCGGGGAAGGAGACGGCAGGGGAAGAGATGATGTCACCCAATGGTGGTTCTGATTTTGGAGAGGGGATGTCAGGAGTGAAATCATCTTCAATAACGGTTTCATCAGACTCCCCTGAACTATCGACTTCCCTGGCCTCTACAGGCTCCAGATCGCCAGTCCAAGTGGTCCTCTTGTCATCGGGAGCATCCAAAATGCCCTCGTCTGGAGGGGAGACAAGAGGACATGGCGACTCAAAGCCGGAAAGAGGCGGAGGTAAACCTGGTTGTGCCGAATCAAGCTCCGGCAAAGCTTGGACACCACAATTGTCCCGCTGAGCTCGCATGGCGGCTGTTGGCAGAAAGTTATGGTCAAAGTCTGCCTGCCCAGCGCAGGTCCGTTCTTGCGGCTCCTTCAGTTTTGGAGGATCATGTGACGAGTCCACAAAAGCATCGGGGAGGCCAGAAGGTGTCGCGAAAGCAGGATTTTCCACAGTCGGGTTAAATTCGGAGGAACCAGCGCCTTTAACGAAGCCCGCGGCATGCAAGTCTGGCACCGGCGGTCGGTGAGCTTTCATCCAAGCTTCCGTTTCTTCAAACTCAATTTGTCGCAACTCTCCCAGTACCTCAAAGGGCGATTCAGGCGATTCCTGATCAGGAGAGCCTCTTTTCGACGGAACCGTTGGCGTGTTTTCCTCCACGCAACGCTTGTGAGGTTTCGCGACGTCAAAGGGAGATTTGTCATGGTGGCGAACTTTGTGGTGCGAGGAACAGTCGTTTCGAAAATCCATCTCCTTTTTGGCGACGAGCGCTTCCAGAGCCTTGATGCGCTCAGAAACCGGAGACATCTTTATGAGCGACTCTGGCTCCGCCTCGCCTCCAGAATGAATGGGCAAAATCGAGCCCGGCTGAGAAGAAAAGCGAAGGGTCGTTGCGACCCCTTCCCTGGGCCCGCTGGAACCCAGGACCGTCTTTGCGTCTGCATTGACACGCATGGAGGACGACAGCAAAGGAGAAGAGAAAGCAGGCCAGGTCATACAGATCACATCGAATCTCCCACACAATTGTGATGTTCTTAACTATGTATGGTCTTACTGCTACTGCAGCCCAAGCATTCATGCATCGGCTCATGGGAAAGTGAGGTCGATGAGCGCACGGGATGGGCCTTCTCGTTTCGCGGGGCCGCAGCTGCGATGAAGAGGCAACTGACATGGGGCACCCAAGTCAGAATGAGATCATGGAGCAGCAGACCCGACAAAACAACTGCACCTTGTCCCTTGGAGGTGCAGAACTATGTGCAATAAAGTTCCCTCACTATTCAACACGTGTGTACTGCACACAAAAATGTAAATTATTCCTTCGTTGTACCTTTTCCAGCTGACCAACCGACCAATGCAGCACCAGGCGATGCTGCAATTATGGCAAGAAGCGGCATCGCTCAATCGGAAGTATTTGGGCGTATTCATCCATTTCCGTTTTATTCATTTCTGAGCTCTTCGACGAAACACCGACCTCGACGGATTTTTGGTGCTCTTTCCACAAGAGTCTGACCAAACTCCCAAAAAACGACACCGCAGCCAGCGTTGGCCACTAGCTGGTAATTGGCCGACTTTATGGCATGATGGCAGATTCAAAGAAGCCAAGAAGAGACAGCAGGGTGGTAAACTTCTCGAGGTGATGCAGAGAAAGATCAGGACCACCGCGAGACGTGGTCCAAGTTACAGCTAGTGGCTTAATATAAGGTATACATACAAAGTGCCCAACTAAAACTAGAGTTGTTTGTGATATACGTACTGACAACAATGACTATGTCTATGTCTCAGTGAGTCAAAAAATGCCATAAAATGTCTAATAGGAAAGTAGTAATTGCTATTTTGAGGGGTTGCAAAGCAGCAACACGCTCACACTCCCGAGAGTATTTTGTTGAGGTCCAATCTGTACGCTACAAGTTTTTAATGGCACCGTCATAAAATGAATTTGACATTTTATTTCGAGTCATTTGGCATTATGGATTGGCGTTTGACAGACATGACTGCAGTGTTCCTTGAATGTTGCCGTTGTGTAGATGCGCAAAATGAACACAAAGCGTCCTTACCGTTAAGACACAGCATTTCATTCTGGCATCATACTGAAGAGCGTCAACAAGAAACCTTCAGGTCCATCTACCGTCTAAGGCGAGCATCGCTAGGCGCTACGCAGCCCTACTGATGGCACTAAATGGTGAAAAGCAGCTGATCAAAGATTTTCACTAAAAGCGAGGTCAAAGCAAGGAAGCGTGACATGTGCAAAGCCACAAGCAGATAGCGAGATGGCTGGAGGGCGAGTTGGTGGCCAGGAGGGGCGGGGGCCTGTGTCCTCACTGGGCCGTGGGAGGATCTCTTCCGTGACACTCTTCCTCCCTTGGGGTCGCCTGGCC